>JASCZW010008716.1:0-48077 GCA_034211315.2 Aedes japonicus | reverse complement strand
TACTTCGTTCTAGGTTGCATTATTGCCTTCTATATTTCGTTATTATATTCTCAAACATAGTAAATAACAATGTTTCCTTCTCATTTTCTTGCAAGATTATCCCTTAATCTTCTGATAAGCTTCTGAACTGTGCTTTCTCCTACCATTTTCGCCACTTTAGGACAACTTTTCTTACTTATTTTATCACTTTTCCCTGGTTTCACGTGTTTTCTCAGCTTTACTTTCGACAAGGACACGAAAGTTTCGATAGGTAAAATCTCTGGGCATTTTGGTGAATTCATGTCCTTTGGTATAACTACGACATACTTATACCACTCTAGCGTAATTATAGGAAGCAAAATCTGGCCAAAAGAGTTGAGGCTTGTTATGCAATTTGATCAAGGATAGCCACCTTTTTTGCAGACACCTTTTCACGTACACTGAAAATAGTTTTTCATACACTAGCTTACGCTCGTTTTGTAAACACAATGTTCGTACATCGAACACATATGTCGCATACATTCGTACTGCTTATTAACAATAAAATGCTTGCACCTTATTCGTACAATGCACTAAATCAATTTCGTGCAGGGCCAGCCAATCATTGCTCCTCTTTTGTCGTACTCGAACATGTTGGTGTTGCTTCTGTGTCGGCAAAAACCATTTGATTACCTCAACATAAAATTCAAAGCGTCACACGTTTGGAGTCAAACATATTGACTCCATCTTCATTCATCTTTCTATATTTAACCGATTGCCTCAGTCAAAAAGATGAACCACTGATACAGAAGCAGCTCTTCCCAATTGGATCAAACATAAATGTTGCGGTGTGCACCAGCAAAACGTATTTGATTCCTTTTTTCAAAAAAAAAACCGTAGTTCCTTGTACTGCTTTCGTACAATGCACGAATTGATTATACAATTGCTTCGGTCTTTTGATTCACATGTGGTATTGCATACAATACGGGAGAGACCGTAGGTAATGTGAAGACTCTACGGCGTTGAGCTAGCAACCAGGTGGATCTACGGGTCGCGGATGGTGGGGTTCCAACAGATATGATGGACAACTACTGAATACACGATTAAGTAGCCCCGGATGAGCGGCGGGGACTGTTTAGGATGTGGGAGGACTGAGCAGTTGTTGGACTCTGTTGAGTTTCTTCCAAAAACCGACAAATATCCGAAAGCAGTCTGCGAGAGCGTCTGTTCTCCATGTTAGGGGCGGTTCAAAACAACGTTTGTTCTCCATGTTAGAGCAACTGAGTCATCGTCTTGTTAGTGCGCCCAGGACTCTAAATACAAAAGCCGAAAGTCCTGGTGGTGGTGGTGCTTGGGACTGTTAAACAGCAGCATCCTTTGAGATTGTGGGGTTGATTGTGGGCCTTGCGAGCCGACACCATTAAAAAGAAATTGCAACGAATAATACACAGGGTTAGCGGGACCGGGTTCTTTACCCCGGAAAGGGGTATCTATAAAAGAGTGTTATACTTGTTACTTCGGTAAGGTGATTTAAACTGCTCCGACGCTTACATCTTCTTCGTTAACCAGTTTCCTGATCGATAGATCACTGACTTCAAACTTCCGTGCGAAATATTGAAAAAAAATGTCATCATCATGTTTTATTTAGATGTAAACAACAGGATCCAGCCAAAAGTTTGTTGAATACTGCGCGCAATTTGAGGATTAGTGGTTTGCGTTTTTATTATTATCGAAACAGTCTACACTGTAACTGGCCAGTCCCATTAATGGGTAAAAATTTACCCATTTTGAAGTATGGTAGTAATGGTTAAACTCATTTAATGGGCACAATGCTTTTACTCAATAATGGGTAAATAGGGTAAACGTCAGATCGCAGGGTACTTTTTACCCATTTGTAGAACTAGGGATATTTAGTGAATGGGTAAAAACACCCATTTTTAGATTTTTCTAATGGAGAACCATAAAATGATTGTAAATAAATGTTTTGAAAGACTGTGACTCACAAAGACTGTGCTTGACAGGATCATTTCTGTAAATATTTTGAAATGATCCATTGATAAATGAAACAAACTAACTTGTTTTATTATACTTTTCAAATGTATGTACATGTAAAGCATGAATTTAGCAAATATATAATATGATATACGTTATAATTATTAGAAGTAAGAATGAGAGATAAAATTTATTAAAATGTTTAGGTGATCCAGCACATCTAGCACTCGCTTGGCATCGGTTGGAATTCTTGTGTCAGGAACATTTTTTTAATGGTCCACACATTATTGTGGATAATCATTCAGCAGCTCCTAACTGAACTGAATCAAATCTAGTATTTTTCATTCCAGGAAGGACACATCGCATCGGAATCTTGTAACAGCTGCTGGAACACTATCTTCCAGCTTCTGCCGCTGAATATGATTAATTAAGCATTACTGGTTTTTTTCATCACTGCGCTAACATCCTTGTTCTGGAGATTAAAGTCGGGAATGTTGACACTAGAAGAAATTTGATGTGGATGAAGGTTTTCGATGTGCAACTTCAACTGCTTGAACGTGTAACGCAAGGAATCACGGCACTTGAACGGAATTTGTGGAACTCCTTCACATGAAGCTCATGGACATACCCTTCAATCAACGTCCCACAATTCGAAACGGGACATCGCAAGCCTTAAAATTTTTAATAATTATAATTCAAAATTAAAATTACATGTTCAGTGTCTTGACTGTGCTTGTTGAACAAATTCTCCCATACATACATTGGTTTTTAAAAATGTCGTTCAAAACAAGCATAAAACTTGTAATCATGTTTTTTGTTAAGTAATCAACAATTAAAAAATAATTTACTTCTTACCTACCTACTTTGAAAAGCTGTCGGTGTCTATTTTGTTTCCTTAAATTTTCCATTTTAAACGATATTTTTGCTAACGTTTTCGCACGGCTGTATCAAAACAAAATTGAACCGGAAAATAACGATATTTTTCACCCATTAAGGGAACGTCAATTAATTACGTCACGCAAAAATTGACCTTTTACAAACCCCCTCCCCCCTTGTCACGTTTTTGTAGCTGGACCTTCAAATCTTTTTTGTATGGATCGTCACGTTTTCCCCAAACCCCCCCCACCCCCCTAACTGCGTGACATAATTAATGGACCTTCCCTAATGGGTAAAAATATACCCATTATTATTTCCCTTAAGTGTTTTCAAAATGGGTGAAAAATACGCTTTATTTGTAATTTCGTTTTACCCATTTTTTTGACAGCTTCATACACTTCCATAAAATGGGTACTTTTTCACCCATTAATGGGTACTGGACAGTTACAGTGTATATGTTAAGAACAGACTAAAGCTTGTCAAAAAAAAAGCGTCAAAAGCCAGTTATAAGTTCCAAGAATTCAACTGTTAGGTAGTAATTTCTAACGTGGAAAACGAAAACAGTCCACAACTTGTTTTGAACGTTATTTTCGTAATATTATCAGCTAAGTGTCAGTTTTTAGATCTGCATTGGATTAGTTTTTGGGTAATTTTTGATGCATTTTGCTGCGCCGTTCTCTACATTACAGTTACACGCTAAAAACAGCCTCTCTTACATTTGTATCACCGTCCCTTGTTTTCACGGAAAGAGTTATAATTTCGTAAAAGTGGAACAACTCAAATTATGAGTTGTTCCACTTTTAACGAATATTGAGTAACTTTTCCGTGAGAAAAAAAGAGACGGCGATACAAATGAAAGAGAGGCTGTTTTGAGTATGTATTATGCATAGGCAGAAAAATGAAGATGGTTGTTTTTTTTTTTTGGTTATTGGCAAAGTGTGGAGTGAAAAAAAGAATGCTAGTGTAATGAAGAGAACGGCCATTTGTTGGTCAGAAGCAGTAAACGAAGACAACGCGCATGCGCGGGTGAAAGGCTGCCACATAATTTCAGATGCATTCACCACGTGGTTTACAGAGTTTTGTTATGCAGGTTGAATATCTAACGGGTGGTTTAGCAACGTCAATTTTGGACTAATTTTATCGCGAGTGCATGAAATTAATTATGAATCATCGTCGAATTTTTTTTATTTTTATCTATCCGATTATAACTATATAACAATAATCTTATTTTCAAATACGTGCCTGGTTTTTTTATATTTTACATTTCCAAATCTGGATGTGTATTGCAGTGCCTTTATCCAAATGATATCGGTAATGTGTAGATGCGGAGCTCATTGTATGTGGAAATAACCCTGGAATGGGCGTGACTCTCCAGACATTCTGAAATGGATTGCTGGATCTGCAGTAGAGCTATCACTTTCTAGCTCCCGGACTTAAGCTGCCTCCAATCGTCACTTGAATGATTGTTGTAAACAAATTTCTTCCATAATACCATTACCGGCCTATGGGTGTTGGACTGGACACACACAAAAATGATGATGGTATGTTTCGTTGAACGTGCCTTATCCTCACATCTTGTCTTATCTTGAAATCTTGCTAGTAAATCTAATTTTTGTTCAATGGCTTATAAGAATAAACGTGAAAACAAATTTCAACTGAATTGCTTGACATTCGGCGTATTTTATTTACGTAGATGATGCTGCGTTAGGGCTCATCAGTAGCCCCAGAATCATGGGTTTTGTGAGAGTTGTTCACTTTTTTTATATTTATATTAATATTATATTATATTAGGTTAATCTTATTCTTTTCGTTTGATTACAATAAATTTTAAATTTTTATGTTTCTACGACCCAAAACACGTTTGAGGTTTGACGTTCTGGCTCTGAAGCGTATTCTGATGTATTTGAAAATTGCTTAGATGATACATCATCTTAATGAAGGTTGCTTATATAATACATCATCATAATCATGTGCATGTACATGTTCAAACTACGGAGTTATAACATAACACAAGGGTGTATTAAGCGTATAAGGCGTCTTCTAGATGATAAAATTATCAACTAGAAGAACGACATCAAGATAATCGTTTTCATGCTACAACTCCGTAGTCTATACAAAAAAATATGCCTTGTTCAGACTACGGAGTTATAATATGTTATTAACAATTTTCATGATACAAGCTTAAAAACATGATACTCACATACATTTTTGGTATCTAATATAACCTATTTGAACTAGTTATTCCAAGTCACATATTCCTATCTGCTCGTAAAAAAAATTTGAAAATGAAGACATCAAACCCCCCTGCATTTTATCGTATCTAACGTTAGTAGAAGAACCAGGAGCAATAGAAGAAGACATAAAGGAAGTGGTGCGCCATCCCGATGCTAGCTGTATCAGCGGCTAGATAATCCTGAAGAAAATCCTAAGTCCTAAGCTTAATGATTCTCCCCTGAGAAAGTAACTCACCCAAACAGAATCGCAAATATTCTGTCAAAATAACAAAGCGAATTAAAACAAAACGAAAAATTCTAGTACCAAAAAGCGCGAGAATGTATTGCAAGGTGCACGGTTCAAGGTGTACCAAGGGGTTTTACAACAGTGAACCAATTTTGAATCGCTAGTTTCAAATTGATTTTTATTTTTACAATTGACAATACAGGAGCCCTACTAAGTAGGAAAACAAGTGGGAAGAAGATTCAGAGCATTAATGATTTCGAGAATCATGAGCGATCCCATTGAACACAATATCGCATATGATAACGGATATGAGTATAAAGTGGAGGCGATATACGTACAGTTTATATGGAGTCAAATTAACGAATGTACGTACATAGCCTCCACGTTTTACACATATGCGCTACGATTTTGTGTTGACTGAGATCTTTGGCAAAGATTTGTGAACCATTCATATCAGTGTTTCTTGGATTTTTGAAAGTAACTTGTAACCTGTCTTTTGGTTACATTGTTTTATTTTGTAAATTTTGTAAATACTTTAAAATTTTGAATTTTGAGGGATTCCATCCAGAATGTGCCGGAAATCCCAAAAATCATACCCGATCATCATTGATTTGGATGAAACTTGGCACATGAGTTCGGTACGTTGGAAAAAAAAATTCCACTGGTGTTAAGATAATTTGGGTTCAAGAGTAACTTTTGAGATGGGCGTATGTGTTTTTTCCAACATTTTACTTGAAAAATCGTAGTTCAAAAACCATAACATTAAGAGAAAAACTTTATATAAGGGAGTTGTAGGGAACTAAAAAGCCTTTCTTAAAAAAATATGCACAGAAAAAAAATTTTTTTTTTCATCAAGAAAAATCAAAAATAATTACTAAAAATAAAATATCTAAAAAAACATATTTTTAATATTTTTTTAATTTGTTGTATGGAAATTTGAGGAAAAAAGACACGTTTCAAAAAAAACTCTAGGATGGACGCTCTTATAATAAAAAAGTTTTTCAAATAGCGAACTTTGGTGTATATTTCAAATTTTGGTTATTCATTCTTATAAATAAATTTTGATGTTACAATATGATTTTGGAGATCATTACAAACAATAATGATTATAATGATAAACCACGTAAACGCAACCGTTTTCAAAATATTTCTGATTTTCTTTCAATAAAATTTCAAAACCTCAAAAAATACGCCCTTTTCATAAATTACTCGTGATATTAAAACAACAATAGCTAACGATTGTTTCTCTTGTGTTTTTAGCCTTTTTAAAACACATGTATGTGCCTCTTACTTACTCTTAACAGCTCGTCGATTGAAAAAGCTTCACTTAAAGTTATAAGACAAAAATAATGAATTATGGTTGGATTTATATTTATATATACCATTTATTAGTCTCGGTCATTGATAATATTACATAAACATTATATAAACTATTGATTGCTTTTATATATATTATGAATCCTGCCTTCTTCGTCATTCGAAAACAGTTTTACAAAAACTTCTGCCAAGTAATTTGCAATGCTTTGGTCTTAGTGCTGCAAAAGAGCTAAACCCAACAGCATTTTGATGCATCTCTTGAAATTTAATGAAAGCTTCTCTTAATGAACAAACTAACAGGCGCTTTTGAATATGAACCCTCTTACCTTCACTCCTCACTGAAACGTAGTCGTTCATACCAGGGGTTGCTCGTGTAATCTCATCACTGTCGTAAAATTGCAAAATTTGGTTTTTTATTTCCGGGTTCAGACCGTGTCCCAGCTTTTCGTTAGGGGCAGCTAAAACACCTTCGTGCTTTGCAAGGAATTTAGCTTGTGATACGATGTACTTGTTTGTTATTCCAAATTCTGCCATTACTCTTTGATTTGTCCAAGATTGTGGTAAAACCGAAGGTATCCTTACTTGATCGTCCCTCGAAGTTTCTGGATCAGCATACCGGTCCTGTAGCTGCGCGATTATTTCGTCATATTCGGCTGCTTTCACTTTCAATTGTTCCAGGTCATCCTCCTCCGCTTGATCCCCAAATATGTGTGTCCGAATGCCGTTTGAAACATCTTTGAACTTTTTGCGGGCATAATTTACGTTCAGGAACTTTTTAGCCGATATTGGCGAAACGTTGATTCCAGCTACGCCCTTGTTAAATAGCTCAATATTATGGCGCCTTGAATAATCTTGCACACTGCTATCAGATGGCACTTTCATTAATGATATTGCCGATCGCGTTTCCTCGAGACCATACAAGTCTACTTGCCGTGATGTAGATGGTTGTGGATCCATAATGTTAGTAATTGATGGTTTCTCACTAGGCTCCGAAATTGCAGCATGGGATTGTTCCGTTCTATTTAAATGCAAACGACAATTACCACAAATCATCAAAGAAGTGTCCAAATGTGTTTTGCCCATAAACTTGAGTTTTTTGACATTTTGTTCGGTTAATTTACGAAGGTTTTTTGAGCACCGTTTAGTGGGAAACGGCATACAACACTTCTTCATGTTAAACTCCATTTTCAGTTCACTCAGATAGATTTTACTGATGAATGCGACTATGTATGAGCATATATATTGGCTGTGGTACCTTTGGAAATGCAGGTATAAAACATCTCTGGTAGTTTACACACCGACAAACCGACATGAAACTAAATCTTCACTATTGGTCAAGAATCCATAACGACCGATTTAAATGTGCAGCGATCCCATCTGTCAAAATCCATAGAATCGTTTGATCTAGATCAAATAAATGTGCCCAGAATAACTCAGACATGAACCATCTCATCAAGTTCCCAAGCGTGTTCGTGGCTTCAATAAACGATCTCAGCGAACACGAAGATAGATGTCACTAATATGATTTGAACAGAAATATTAAGACATTTTCTATTGTCATTCATGTCGGTTTGTCGGTGGTTTACAGGCAGCGTACATTAGCTGTTTTTTTTATGAGAAGATATACCTGACATACGTTATAGCTGCTATTTGTCTACCTACCTTAAACAATATGTGTTACTTTCATCGCTACATCACCGAACTGTTCGGAGTGTAGTTTTCACACACTACACCCGACCTCTAACATCGTTGGAGCTTGGCAAAATAGTCAGCAGTTCGATTAATATGCTTCTTCTATATGACCCTCCGCATAATTTCATCATCTGTCCATTTCACACTTGTCGCCCCTGCGACATCTATCGCGCTGTTACTTTCATCGCTTTAGCAAATTCGCTCCCTTCATTCTCTGAGCGGCCCGACCGATACAGCCATAAAACAATTATAAATATATTGATTGCAATATTAAAACAATAGTGCTATTTATCTTGTTCTTTTCAAATGAGTCTTCTTATCATCCTGATATCAAAAGAAAAGAGGACATTAGAGTAATGTGAACGTTATAATATGAAGATCTTGGAAAATTTATCATTTCTGGTGGAAATCTCGATTAACTTAAGAAAAGAGCGAATTTTCTGAGGTTTTTTCATTCTATTGAAATAAAATCCGAAAAATCTCGAAAACGGTTGCGTTCAGGTGATTTATCATTATAATCATTATTGTTTTTAATGATCTCCAAAATCATATTGTATAATTAATTATCATTTATAATAATGAATAACCAAAATTTGAAATATGCACCAAAGTTCGCTCTTGAAAAAACTTTTTTATTATAAGAGCGTCCATCCTAGAGTTTTTTTCAAAACGTGTCTTTTTTTCTCAAATTTCCACAAAACAAATTTAAAAAATATTAAAAATATGTTTTTTTTTATATTTGATTTTTAGTATTTATTTTCGATTTTTCTTTATGAAAAAAAAATTTTTTTTTCAGTGTACATTTTTTTTACAAAGCCTTTTTAGTTCTCTACAACTCCCCCATATAAAGTTTTTCTCTAAATGTAATGGTTTTTGAACTACGATTTTTCAAGTAAAATGTTGGAAAAAAAACATACACCCATCTCAAAAGTTACTCTTGAATCCAAATAATCTTAACACCAGTGGATTTTTTTTTTCAACATACCGAAGACGTGTACCAAGTTTCATCAAAATCGAAGATAGTTGAGTTTGGTGACCGACCGATTTGGCGTGGAATCAGTCTTTTGTAATTTTATCAGTTTTATAATTTTGTAAATACATTTCTAAATTATTATTTTTTTATTCTTCTGTTTTGTTAAGCAGTAAATTTTTGAAAAGGAATAATCAGAGTTAACTAAAATGGATTAAAATATATAATCGTAAATTATCACCCATTTCCTATCCTGGACATCCCTATTCCCTCATTTACCATGACAACCGTTACGCGCAATTAGGCTATGTGGCCTTGAACGCACGCACACTACAGCGCCTTTTAAAACAAAGGAGAGCAAGTAAGAAGGAAAATCTTTTGGAGGAAAACAAACCATCATTCCTCTGCATGTGCTAGAAAGGGGAAGGTGATTAAACGTCAAAAAGCCTAATTCAGGGCACTCCCACAGTCGATCCTTACTGTTGATGAGATGGCTCCCACACTAGCATATTGAGTCAGCTGATATAAGCAGCTGTCATCGCCGAGCTCAGCATCTAGTAAGGTAAAAGTTTCTAAACCAAAAACAGTCGTGTTGAGTTGAGTGCGCAATTTTACCACAAACGTTTTTCTCTTTACGTGCAGGAAAAGTTTCCACAGTTCGCGAGTGCTTGCACGATTCTTGTGTACGGTGTCTGGTACAGAGTGAAGTGGAGAATATAAGACATCAAGCGGGCAACGGCTTGGGTGTCAGCCACAAGTGCTATACAGTCCCACGAAATATTCTCGCCATACCGAAGCCGGCGGCACGAAACAAGGTGGAATCGACGAGCATAAGGAGTTCGCAAAACCGCCCACTGGATGGTCGACAACTTCGTTCGATGAGCATCAGCAGTAAAAGAAATGGAAAATTTCCCTTCCCTTTCCTTATTCCTTTCCTATAACAAATAATAAATTATTTAACTTTAAAAGAAATAGAAATACGTTATAGTGTTCTTTCTTGATGAACTGAATCCTTTTCTTCTATCTTTGCTTGCTCCACCTCTGGATACACAGTTTAAGGGAAGTCTTTCCGCCCAATTTTCCCGGAGCCAAGAATCGTAGGAAGAAAAAGGAAGTCCCCATATAAAAGAATCTATAACAAACTACACAAAAACAAGCAGCATTTTTTTGCATAGCCCTGTAGATAATCAGGAGCATCCATTAATCTGGTAGCAGTTGAGATTTTAATTAAAAAATAGTCTTTTCATCAATCATTTTCCTTTTCATCTTTTTCAATCTAACGCTCATTTTTTTACGTTGTTGTGAATTGGCAGCCCTAACTGAGTGTCGCGCTCGCAGTGCCAGAATCTCAAAGTCACTGATAGCAAGAAATAGGAGATAGGGACATTTGTTATAATAATTGGACGAGCAACGAACGAGGAGGAAGCGCACCATTTTATATCCAAGTATATAAAATTAGCTCCCTTAGCTTAGTCGGTAAACGCGTAGCTACAAAGCAACAACATGCAGGAGGTGGCTTGGTTGGATTCTCACTCTGGTCTAGGAATTTTTTGTTATAGAAAATTTCTAGACTCCTGGGCATAGGGTATGATTTTACTTGCCACACAATCATATTTATTCAAAATGGCATCAAAAGCCCTTAATAAATAACTGATGAAGTGCATTTTAGTTGAGAGTAAGCAATAAGCTAATTGTGAAAGCTATAAAGCATGTGAAACGCTAAGAAAGAAAAGATATGAAATTATATCCTAGAATTTGTTCCTACCTAAATTAAAAATCGGAAGATCAAAATTGTGTAAGTTGCCTGAATTATAATAATGCGAATTTAAATAAATAAAACTAAAATTATTGCAACTTGAAGCTTGCCATACATACATATGACCTGTGCATGCTTATAGAAGTGGACTGAAAAAGAAATCGATTTGCAAGAACGTCCGCTGTTTCTACAGCAAGATTTATAATCTCTTTTTAAAATCTAGCAACATTAATAAAACGCTTAAGAATTATATGTTGTAGCTACTCCATATTAAAAAAACTCTTCATATTTTTACGATTCTACAATGAGCGTTTAAGCCGGCTCAGAAGCTAATGTTTTAATTTCACTTGCACAACTATTGATAGAGAGCATTCGATGCCAATTCTACGTAGAGATTTTGTATGTATGTATGTAGGAAGCCATCATCCTAGCGTGGGCCTTGCCCTGCATGCGGTTCCACTTAACAGAAAGATCATGCTTTGTTACCGTTTTAAATTCAACAAACCGCTGTATGAGGGGCCAAAAAGGATTGGGCAGGTCCGTAAGCAGAGACACTTACGCGAAACCTGCGGGAATAAGAGAATCTCCTTCCAGCAATATGATCCAATAAAACGAATAACAAAATACGCAATTCAATTAAGCTTTCCACTAGATGGTTTGTTTGAGAAAGGCGCGTCAAATTCATTTCAACTGTTGGAGTGGAATGTAGCAATCATGAATAATAGATACATCCCCTCCTAGACTCCGGTTGGCCATCCACTCCATTGTCCAATTGAAACTTCAATGATGCCCTGATGCACCCTCCCATCCCAGTATTTATGTTTTAAATCAATGAAATATAATAAGGTTCATGCAATATATATCAAATATGGAATATATAAATGAAATAAGTATATATAAGGAGTATGTAATTTGAGACGAAAAATTGGTCGCCTGCCAATTCTACGTAGAGATTTTCAATTCAAAAGGTTATTTCGACGGACCGAGAATCTAGCCCATCGTTCTCAACTTCGTAATACCATGTCTATATCGGCTAGGCCCATAATTCTAATATGTAGGAACTCATTTAGTTCCTAGAATCCAAGAGACGGTTAGGAAAAGGTAGGAGAGGTTGGTTAAACATGCCCACCCGGAGTAGGTTGGCCAGCCACTAGATTACTAAAAAAATCAACTTTCGGAAAAAACTTCGTACATTATCACTGATACCGTTATTACAGTTTATCGTGTCTATAAATGAAACGTCAACAACATTATCAAATCATATTGGGTGGTGGCGAAAGGCAATTTGTAATTTTGTGCGTATATGATTAAATATGTCAGTAATGAATTTAAAGATGACTCCTGAAAACAATGTGAGCATCTTCGGCAAACATATCTGTTTGGAATTGGTGTTGGAACACTCACTAACAAGAACAATATACCTACATAGAAAAATCTTCCTTAATCTACGAAAGCGATTTGCATGACATGAAATTGCACTTTAATTGAGTTTTCCATCAAGTAGTAGCTCTAACCACACAGTCGATTCTACTGTTCGATTGTATGCTAATTGAATTACTGTGATAGTTTTTTTTTTCAGAGTCGTGATTAAAACGTTAGTGATCTCTATTTATTGTGTAATTGTAATGTGCGAGTATTACGCTTTAATCAGTCCAACTATCATGGATCTCGATTGCTGAGTCGAAGGTTCTGTATTTTCCCGCTGGTGCGTCAGATTTTGTTTCATTGTAGTTTCTCTTGATCTCATCTGACTTACCGTTGCATGTTTCCATCAGGTGTCAGTCAGCAGTGTCTAGAAAAAGTTTAAATTTTGGTGTCGTTCATGACATGCCTTAAACTAAGTGTACAAATGCAAACACGACTCAGAAATATGAACCGTTATTCCTATGTTATTCCAACGCTCAGATATCTTCATTAAGGGATCATTTCGTGATTTTAGTGATTTTTGCATGAATCAATTTTATATTTACGACTATCAATCTTTTCAAATGCCTTTTGTTGTTTCAAACGAATTTTTTCCTCCTTGTTTAAATTCAGTAGCTTTCAAAAATGTTAGTGCAGCATTTTTAATTTAGAACATGCTTCTCATGAGTGCCAAATTGATGAACTAATATAAGTCGCAGTCAGTGTGTTGTGAAAAATTGATGTCACTGATTGCTACAATAGAAGTTTTCAAGAGCGCGTCTTCTATAATTTCGTGATTCCATCAAGATGTGATCATTCAAAGGCTTAAATAGCAATGGTCACCCTATTGCCATAACCAATCAGTTCTTCTTGTTCTTCTTCTTCTTCTTTCTGTCTGGAGCTGTCAGCTGTCAGCTCCCGTGTTTGGCCCAGTGTCTCAGACTATATGTTGAATATATAATAATGAACTGTATTTTTGCTCTAAATATAAAGCAAAACGTTACACAGAAAAAAAAAAGAATTTTAACAGACGCATAAAATTTCCCCTCGTTTAATTGCCAAAGCAAACGTAAACAACGCAATTGTTTGCAATCATGAATACAACATTCAACATTATTTGCAAGCTCCCATACAACAGACCTGATTCCAGCGATATCTGGCTTAAATTTACATGAAAGATCCCATTAATTTACACCAAATCTAGCATTCCCTTTAAGTGCATAAGATAATGTAGAAAGTTAAATGTTTCCTTCTATCTGTGTACTTTAAGAAGTGTTACAAGAATTGCAACAGTGTAGAACAGCGACACAGGTATTTTCGAGAGAAAAATAATTCTTATAAAATCTCCATGGACTACGGACTACATATTAGAACAACTCTGTTCCATACAATGCCAGCAATTTATGATTATTGCGGCTTAGGTGAAATGAAAGATTGTTGGGGAAGGTTCATTAATTATGTCACGCAGTAAAGGGGAAAGGGGGTTGGAAAAACGTACGGACAATCCATACAAAAAAATTTGAAGGTCCATACAAAAAACGTGACAAGGGGGGTGGGGAGGGTTATAAAAAGTCACTTTTTGCGTGACATAATTGCGTACTTTTTTCATTGTTTTAAGTGTTCTATTACTGACGATGCGCTGTCGAATTCTTCCTTTAGACTTTTCAAATTAGGCTTACTTTTTAATTGCAGTTCTATAGCTGATAATTTCACAAGATCAATAATTAAGACTGTATTGCACTACAGTTGCCCAACTCAGAACAAAGTATTTCTTTTTTTTTTATATCCCTAACCAATGGCTTTGATTTCTATTTTTTCAGAAAAATGCCAGGTTTGATAATCTTGACTATTCTCGGCCTCCAATTTTAAACCATAAACCTCCAATTTAACTAATTTATATTTTTATATTCCAAAACACTTAACTAATTTATATTTTTTCCATAAAAGCACTTTACTGACTATATCCGTAGAAGCGATTGGCTTTTAGGTTTTAATGTAAATGCCATTCCTCTATTAGGTGAAGAATATACGCTCCACACTTTGATATTATGGATTTCACGCGCGACCTAATTCATGATTGATAAAAGTCGGGGAACTTAAAAAAAGATTTCGTGTAAAATTGTGTCTGCTGTATCTCACACATACACGGAAGAAACAAAGTACCCAAAATTAAGTTCATTTCACCCAACCCTGGAGTTTCGTGCGGGAAGTCAAATTTGAGTATATGCCATAGTACTCAAATTTGAGTAACTTTGGATACAGATTTATGGTGGGTAAATTTAACCTAATGCAATAAAACTTATTAAAACAAAAATGAGTCTTCCAAACGTCTTCTTTTGCCTGTGGAAGTGGCGGATTTGTCCGTGCTTCGACCTACCCCGCAGAGGGATATTAGGCAAAAGTTGTCGTCTTTGGTTCGTACCATCGTGCACATGCCCTTTCGCTCAGTTTCCAAATAAACATCTCAACGCCAACATTAGATTAGGGCAGAATCTGCTTTTGTAAACAATGGCTTATGTAGTCATTTTCTCTTGAACAAAGGTTACTAATACAAATTAAGCATTCTTTAAGGAAGGAGCTTCATTTCTATCCTCTAATATAGTCAATTTGAAGGAATTGTATTCAACTTCCGATAAATTAGCAGACAAAGTGTTTGTTTACAAAAGCAGATTCGCCCTTATCAAATGTTGGCGCTGATCTGTTCTATTTCCAACCTGGCGCACACTGACAGAACTTTCAACACTTTCTCTTCACATCTTTCATTCTAGCCAAAAACATTAATGTTCACTCTTGATGCCTCATGGTGATCAGCGAACATCTCCTTCTATATCATAATCGTTACTCCATTCACGGAGAATACATAATATAACAATTGAAGTAAAGAAAAGTACGCAAACGACTTCCATTTTTACTCCAAAATGAGTTGTCAATGAAGTACTTACAAATTGAGTAATATTTACCTTATGTGCAGAATCAAATTTACCCATCTCTCCAGTTCAACGACAGTACTCAATTTTAAGTTTAAAAATACTCAATTTTAGGTACTTTGTTTCTTCCGTGTACACAATACGACAAAAGATGTGTTTGATTGAATTTATTTTCTAATCTCTTTTCACTCATTCTTATGTGTTAAAAAACGCTTGCATATGTGGTCTCAGTTGACAGAAATTTACATGACATTTTGGTAGAGTGTATAACACCACAGATAATAGAGCAGAACACTGTTTGATTAAATAATCGGGATTATTCAAGCGCAACCATTTTCCTATACTTCATATTTTGAATCTACCTCTGAAACGAGTTACCAACTATTGAGTCCATTTCAATCAAAATGGTAGTAACCACATTAATAACCTACTGGACCAGGAGGCTGAAAATTACATTAATGATGAAAAAACTAGAAGGGACAGCCCAATGGGGTTGTACGCAAAGTTGACGTAGGACTACGAATCAATGTGCAATCTAGATCACTTGATTGATAAAGAGTGGCCGAAATTAGTTTCCTTCCAAATCGAATTCCCATACACTAAACGTTCGCACTACAACCTTTATTAGTTGATATAGCCTGGCTTGGTATTTAAATTCATTCATCTTGCTTTCACTGGAAATAATATGTATGACATATGATAACAAGATACTCTATATCAAGTAATATACCTTGCTGTGCGAATGAGTTTTGTTCATTTGGGAAACTTTTACTCAAGAAGCTGGTTTCATTCAACTCCAATTGCATACGGTTTCTACTAGGCCTATGTGTGTACAACACTGCTAAAAGTGAAAATGTCAAAACATTATGGCACACGAAAGATGTTTTTCGCAATTGATCACCCCGAAACCCAGCCTCCAGCATTCCCAAACACATGTCAACTCTCTTTTCCAGTTGTTTTGTTGGTCCTGAAAAGGGCCATTTTGAGTTCAAGGGAACAGCTACTGCCACCACCTCATTTCGTCATGAAGCTGGTTTACTTGGCGACGGCTTCGGTTCGCTCTGAAACCTCGTGTTTAGCGAGCTCTCCCGGCAGCTTGACCGAGGAGCAGTTTGAATTTCCAAAGACGTCAGGGCCATCCGCCAATTGATTTAAGTCTGTCGGGCAGCAACGCTTTCAATCCGTTCGGAAATATCATTTACGAAGCTGTTCATAATGCTTATTGCTTTGGAGGAAACGACAGTATCGGATTAAAATGCTTCAACACCCGGTAGATGAGGTGCTATACGCTTTCTTTTTCCGAACCTTGCTGCTGGAACTGTTTGGCCTCCGAGGTAGTGAACCGAGAATTTACCATAATAGCATATTCTGTTGATATGATCGACCACCAGGAAATCGTTATCCTTATTGCGTTGTAGATGGTTGTGGTTTGTTTGAGAATTCAGAGTCTATTATTGCTGATAGGAGTTTAGGTCGAAATAGTGCTAATTGAACGATAGACCAGCATTGGGAAGTAAATATGTAAAAATTTCTATCGTTAACTCTTAAGATAGCATTTGGTGGCACTGAAAAGACCCGTTTGGTTTTAATAATGATACGGCGCCGGTTGTATTTTCTACGATGGTTGAGGGCCACAATCTTTAATGCGTAGCAGATAACTATGGAACCACATACAGTGATTCAATTTCATATTCGTACACTAGTAGCGAATTTAAACAACTCTCTCTCATTCATGTTTTCAATATTATTATTTCGAGGTTATGCGTCTATGTAATAGTGTGGTCTTTACCATTCATCAGTACTATTTCATAACTGTCAAATTGTCTTTAATGTGCGGATGCGCGTTGATTTATCTTGTAAACACTGAAAATATACACAAAACCGTATTCGTACAGCCGTGGTTTTCGTTAAAGTGCTCCAATTTATCAGCGGTTTTCATTGTTGGTTGACCTTTGTTAGGTAAATACATGCTGTAAGTACGGAACGGAGCTGATTTACATAGTGATTTTCGTTATGTTTGTAGTTTACGGCCACAATGGCGAGGAAAGGCAAACATACCGCTATTGTAGAGCGAGAGCTCGTCATCACGCACCACAAAGACGGAAAATCCCTCCAAGAAATATCAAACTTGGTGAAAAGACCAAGATCAACCGTCCAGTACATCATAAAACGATTTTTAGAGGAGAAAAGGATCGTCGATGCACCAAGGAATGTGAACAGAAAAAAACTGACACCGCAAGATGAACGCTTTGTGATGAGAAAAATTAGAGAAAATCCGAAATCTTCTGCGAAACATCACGAAAGAACTTAATCAGCAAAATAAAGTGAAGGTTTGCCCGGAAACAGTCCGTAATGTGCTAAGAAGGAACAACATTAATGCAAGGGTGCCTAGGAAGAAACCGTTCATCAGCCAGAAAAATAAAAAAACTTCGATTTGACTTTGCTAAACAGCACGAGAACACCCCAACATCTTATTGGGAAGATGTTGTATTCGTAGATGAGTCGAAATTCAACATATTTGGCTCAGATGGTCGAAGGTTCTGTTTGGCGGAAGCCGAATGATGAGCTGAATGTGAAAAATCTAAAAGCAACGGTTAAACATGGTGGAGGTGGGGTGATGGTATGGGGTGTATGTCTGCTAAAGGTGTAGGCAATTTGGTTTTTATCGATGGTATTATGGATCAAAATGTTTACTTGAAAATTTTGAAGCAGAATTTGAAACAAAGTGCCTGTAACATGGGATTAGATCAAGGGTACAAGTTTTACCACGACAATGACCCAAAACACAAAGCACTTAAAGTTCGTTCGTGGTTACTTTACAATTGCTCAAAAGTTATCGATACTCCGCCCCAATATCCTGACATCAATCCCATTTAAAATCTATGGGAATATTTGGATAAACAAGTGAGAAACCATCATATTTCGAACAAAAATGATCTTAAGAAGTGCTTGATGGAAGAATGGACAAACATTCCTCCCGAATACACCAAAAAACTCGTTGACAGCATCCCAAAACGGTTAAAAGCTGTTATAACGAGCAAGAGTTACCATACAAAGTATTAAATCTTAAAATTGATTACAATCTCCAAAGTCGCGTAAATATTAATAATACTGTACGAATTTGAATTTGCCCGAATTTTGGCATATGTTTCTAACTTTAATCATTTTAAGTGGAATGATAGTTATTTTTTCAAAAACGAATTATATGTATTAAAACTCACATTTCGTACTTTAAATATATGTAAATAAAGTTTCATAAAATCTACTCGTTTTCCTTCATATCGAAAAAGAAATGATTGGGGTGGTGGTGTACGAATTCGGATTTGAATCACTGTACTTGCAGCCATATGCTGCGGCATTTCACTTTCTCAAAATTATTTGATTTCTTTAGAATGATTGAAATTTCAAACAGCACAAGATAAATATTCAACCCAACAAACTCTTTAACAAGCAAACTGATTTGGTGGAAAGAAAAGGACGGATTTAGTTGACGGGAAAGAACATTGTTCGCGATTGAACGTCGGTGCGGGTGGCTCCCGTTGTTGTCACGGATGTCACGGACGTCGAAAAGGCGTTGGTAAATGTCTGGCATGATGGTCTGGTGTTTAAGCTGCATCGATTCAACTTCCCTATATATCTTGTTAAGATCATCAAGATCTATCTATTGGTCAGATCATTCAGGGTTATTCTGAACAATTCCCATTCTGAAACGTTTAACGTTGATGCTGGTGTTCCCCAGGGTAACCTTTTAGGCCCTATCCTATTCAACATCTTCACGTCAGATGTTCCTCCCTTCCGAGTGGTGGAATTTTGTCGATGTTTGCGGACGACACTTCCATCATCTACAAGGGTCAAGTGATACGTGCTCTGAAAAGAAAACTTCAGGAGGGCTTCTGTCCGATTACTTCAAAAGCTGGAAGACTTGTATCAATGCAGCTAAAACCCAGACGATTCTGTTTCCGCATTCGAAGTCACTCGACTTATTCCGCCTCGAGAAGTCAAGGTACACCTCTGTAACACTCCGATCGATTGGTCCGAGGAAGTTGTCTACCTCGGCCTCACCCTAGATAGCAAGTTGTTGTTCCGATCGCATTTTGACAAAACATCAAACAAGTGTAGAACCTTATTAAGATCTCTGTATCCGCTGAACAACAGAAAGTCCACTATATCGACCAAGCAACAAACTGGCGGTTCACAAACAAATCATTCTTCCCGTAGTCGAGTACGGTTTGCCAATCTGGGAGAGTTGCGCCAATTACCACCATCGGAAACTGCAGGTTGTTCAGAACACCATCCTTCGGATGATTCTGAACTGTCCTCCCGGAACCCAAAATTTTGAGATCCATCGCCTGGCTGGACTATAGACCCTCGGCGAGAGAAAACAGTTAATCCTGAAAGGTTCAGAGAATCCTGCCTGAGGTCGCCCCATCCGATCATCAGTCAGCTGGTTAATTAAGCTGAAGTTATTGTAGTTAGGTAGGTTATCAAGTTGTTTAAATTTAAATACATTCCCAAGACGGAAAAACATATTAAAAAGTAAAACAACACAACAAAAACAATAATTAAAATTATAAAACCATGCACTAAAGATGTGAAGCCCTCTGGCTAACAAAATAAAATGGTAAACAAAATGTAAAAATTAAATCATGAAATAAAGATACAATTTATCAGTAGCATGGATGATTTTCTTAACAGAAATATGTACGCCTAATTTGCTAACTAATCCGGTACGTACAACTAGGAACTACAACGAAATCAAACACATGGTCGGTCTCTGACGTGTCGCAGTTCGGCCGAATTATCCCTTCTAGAATTTCGTTCGATAGATGTTCAAGGTTCTTTGCGATACACTCTAAAACACGACGTACAATGAATGAAAGCCGTGCCGCGGTAATTGAATTACAAACAGCACAATATAAAAATTCAACCAAACAAACTCTTTAGTTACTGCAGTGAAGCCTCGAATGTTCTGTTAAAGTATCTCACAGACTGGAATATCTGCATCAATGCAGCGAATACCCAGGTCTTCCTCTTCCACACTCGAAATCGCCCAGACTTGTTCCGGCTGAGGATGTTAAAATTTTTACTAAACGGCACAACGGTGGAATGGACCAATTCAGCCATCTATCTTGGCGTGACTCTAGATAGCAAGCTGAACTTCAGGGAACAGGTTGATAAGACTGTCATAAAATGTAATGTTCTGTTGAAGCTTATGTACCCCTTGCTACACAGAAAGTCTACATTGTCCCTCAAGAACAAGCTTGCTATCTACAAACAGATCATGCTCCCGGTTATTGAGTACGGCATGTCGATCTGGAAAAGAAAAATCCAGAACTGTACAATCCACTATTGTCCAGTTCTGGATTTTTCTTTCATCCTACAACAAACTGCTTTCAATTAGAATTCCATTGTTTATATTTTATTTTGCTGAAAATGTCTTTATCGAGTATATTTGGATTTTTCTTCAATCATACAACAAACCGCTTTTATCTAATTTCATTTGAAGTATTTAGAAGCATTTTAAAATGTTTGTCCTATACATTAACATGGGAGCTGTCAGATTTATCACCACTCGGTGTCTTCTTCTTCTTTCAACCTGGATTCGTCAATTTCGTTCGTTAGTTCTTTATGATATACTCTGGGACGCGGCGTTTAATGAATGCTACGTTCAGCCGTGACGCGGTAACTGAATTACAAACAGCACAAGAGAAAACTTCAACCAAACTCTTTAGTTAGTAAGCTGGTCGCCCTGAAAAGGACGGAGTTATTTGACGCGGGAGAAATAGTTTGCGATTTCCTTTGGTTTTCCACTGACGTGCTCCGCAAACACGTCTGTCGCATACGGATGCACAGCGATCACTGATTGTTGGTCTTCGGCCGTTCCCACCAGTTTCGCAATTGCTGGCACGGTTAATGCGACAGTATGAACCAATCAGAGCGTAGCGCAAATATGATGTCATTTTCGACCAATACCTTTGTGCGTTCAGAAATTTTTGTGGGACGGGGAAAAGTTATTTTGAAGAAGAAGAAGACATTTGTTACTCGTTTCCTATGACTTTGCTAGGGAAAACACATTTTTCAACCTGTTGATATGCAAATTTGTATGGGAGCAAAAGAAGGTCATTTTCAAATGAAAAATTGAACTATTTATACTAATTGAACTACTTTCCAATTTCAATGCGAAAAATCTGTGAGTCTTTTTGATCAAATGTTGTATGAATAAAGTCATTCTGTTCAGTCGAACGAGAGTTATAAGCGTTCAAAAACCTTTCACTTTTGCGTAACGCTCTCATTTTTCAAAATTTTGAAACGGCTCCCGGTATAGAAAAGAAAAACGTGGCCATTCCAGTTCGTTCAAGCGACACGTACGGACGTGTTTTTCGCTCTCTCGGTTCGAAGTTTTGTTTCTCGTGTTTCCCTCTCGTTCGCTTTCTCGCGATTGCGCGCCCGGCTCGTGATATTTCGCCAGCTCTTGCCAACTTGCTAGCGTTGGCAAGCCAAAGGGAAACATTGCCAGCGTGTGCAACCTTTTCCGCTCGACCTATTGCCGTCGCAATGGGTCGTAAAAACCAACACGTGGTGACAACCACGCCGGCGGCATCAGCTCCCGCAAGCACACCGAGCTGCTCCAAGCGGCAACGGCATGACGACGCCGACACATCGGATCCAAACGCCCGTTTACTAGCGAGCAATCGTTTTGCTGCGCTCCCGGTACAGGAGGTACCGAAGAAGGTGAGAATCCCGCCGCTTTTCACCACGTCGAAGAACATTGCTGCGCTCAAGACGGAGCTTGCAGCAATTAAACTAACTCCGATGTTTAAGCTGTGCAGTACGGGCATAAAAATAATGTGCTCGACTGAAGCTGAGTACCGTGCTGCTGGCGCTCATCTGATCGCCAAGCAACATGAGTTTTTTACGCATGATGTTCCCGGAAACAAGCCGATGAAGGTGATTCTGCGTGGCCTCCCAGATTACACTCCGGAATACGTCTTTGCCGAGCTGCAGGCGGTGTCATTGAAACCTTTGAAGGTGTTCGCCATCAGACGTCAGCAGCAAGGAAACCACCGGGACCAACTGTATCTGGTCCATTTAGAGAAGGGTTCCGTCACGATCGACGATCTCAAGAAAATACGGGCCATCTCCAACATCATCATCGAGTGGGACCGGTACCGCCCAAAACAGCAAGACGTGACACAGTGCGGTAAGTGTCTGGCGTTTGGTCATGGGACCCGAAACTGCCACATGAAGCCCAGGTGTGGAAAGTGTGCCGGAGCGCACAGCACGATGGATTGTACCCCGATGGAAGAAGGTGCCTCATCAAAGTGCGTCAACTGTGGTGCTAACCACGAAGGCAGCAACCGAGCCTGTCCCAAACGAGCGGAGTATTTGGCCATCCGCAAGCAGGCGTCCACCAAGTCTCGGCCTGGCCAACGCCGCACGGCACCTCGAATGGACGAGGAGAACTTCCCGGCGCTCCGGTACCAAGTGCCGAATCTACCACCGGTTCCATTGAACCATCGCCAAGCAAACCGCCCACCACCATCCGTTCAGCAACGATTCGCGGCTGCCGCCGCCGCCCCCAACCCAGCTCCTCCTCCAGGCTGGGGCAATTCGAATCGCAGTACCTCCACGCAACCACACGTCGATGGACAGCTCTACGACTCGGAGCAAATGGTCGAGTTCGTTCAAGAGCTCTACCGCCAACTACGTTCCTGCCGCTCCAAGGAGGAACAGCTCAAAGCCGCCACATCCGTGACGATGAAGTTCCTGTGCAAGCATGGACCATAAACGCACCATCAGCATCGTTAATTGGAATGCTTGTTCCATCCGGAACAAAACGACTGAGCTCGGTGACTTCCTTAACAGGAAGGTCATCGACATCGCCATCGTCACCGAGACACATCTCAAGCCGGAACTGAACATTTCCATCCCTGGATATCGGATTGTACGACTTGATCGTAGCGGCTCTACTGGAGGAGGAGTTGCGATCGCCCTGCGCTACAACATCAACTGCCAACTACTTCCGAGCTTCCAGCTGCAGTCCATCGAAGCCATCGGAGTCGAGATCGAAACTGCTATCGGCCCTTATCACCATCATCGCGGCTTA
The DNA here is from genome assembly GCA_034211315.2 of Aedes japonicus. Classification (NCBI taxonomy): domain Eukaryota; kingdom Metazoa; phylum Arthropoda; class Insecta; order Diptera; family Culicidae; genus Aedes; species Aedes japonicus. The sequence continues at coordinate 24,618 of JASCZW010008716.1, read as the reverse complement.
TTGTCCCAAGCAAGCCAGCACCGCTAACGGAACATCAACGGTCCTTCGGAACGACATTCGCAAGCTCACTCGGAGGCAGGGACAATTTATCATCGCCGGCGACCTAAACGCAAAACACGAAACCTGGGGAACACTCGGCGGAACCGGAACGGAATAATTTTGCAGGAAGACCTGGAAGAGGGACATTACACCGTCCTGGGCCCGGATACTCCCACCCGGTTGAGCAGATCCGGGGTCCATTCAACAATCGACATCTTCCTCACCAACATGGGAAACAACATCGCCCAGCCGATCGCACACCAGGAGCTCAGCTCGGACCACTATCCGGTGGTGGCCGAAGTTGGCTCCTCGGTCAACCGGCATCGTATTACCAGACGGAACTACCATCGCGCCAGTTGGGAGAGGTTCCGACAACACGTTGACGACAACATCGATTTCGATATGCGCCTTGATTCGGTTGATGACATCGAACGGCAGCTGCAGAGCATCGAGCAAGCGATCTCCGAGGCCCGGGATCAACATGTACCGGTAATAGATCAGGTGAGTGACTCTGTACCCATTGATAGACCCACCAAAGAACTGATTCAATTGCGCAACGCTACCCGACGGCAATACCAGCGAACTGGTTTGCCTACTTTAAAAAGTCATTGCAATCGGATGACTAAAATTATTAAGGCCAGAATGGTGGACCTCAGAAACAACAATTTTTCCGACAAGATCCGCTCTCTCCCAGATTGTGCAAAGCCGTTCTGGAAGTTGACAAAAATCTTAAAAACTAAGCCAAGACCCATTCCACCGTTGATCCCACTTGACAGCAATCTCTCCACGGATCGCTTAATTACTCCTGCAGAGAAGGCTGTTGAGATAGGTCAACACTTCGTCAGCTCCCACAATCTTGGACTAAACATCGTCAGTCCACACGAAGCTGCCGTTAGCGAGCTTGTAAACAACATCCACCAAAGTCCCAATGACTTCTCGGAAGAGTTGGAGGTCTCAGCTGACGAATTGTTGACCTATATCAAAGCGGCTAAGAACATGAAGGCCCCAGGTTTCGATAATATCATGAACTTGGAGCTCAAGCAATTGAGCCACCAGTTCTATAACCATCTGGCGATGGTCTTCAACCAATGCCTCCGACTTAGCTACTTCCCTCGTGTTGAAGTCAGCCAAAGTCATTCCCATCCAGAAACCTGGGAAAGATCCTTCATGTTCCAAGAGCTATAGGCCCATCAGCCTTCTCTCAGGACTATCAAAACTTTTTGAGAAAGCGATTCACCGTCGGCTTCTCTCATCTGCCGACGAGCTGAACATCTTGCTCGACGAACAATTTGGCTTCCGACGTGGTCGGTCGACAATTCACCAACTTAATCGAGTCAGTAACATCCTCAGACGGAACAAGTCTGTTTCAAAATCATCTGCCATGGCACTTCTCGACATCGAGAAGGCCTTTGATAACGTGTGGCATGATGGCTTGGTGTACAAGCTGCATCGATACAATCTTCCCATCTTCCTGGTGAAGATAATTAAAAATTATCTGTCGGACAGAACATTCCGAGTTTCGCTGCAAGGTGCAGTTTCTGATGCACAGGAGATTTCCGCCGGTGTTCCGCAGGAAGTATACTAGGTCCACTTCTGTTCAACCTATTCACCTCGGACATACCCCCGCTCCCTGAAAATGGATCTCTGTCGTTGTTCGCCGATGATACCGCAGTCGTCCACAATGGTAGGGTAATAAGAGCGCTTACAGCGAAACTGCAGCGAAGCCTGAATGTTCTGTCTGAATACTTCACCGAATGGAAGATCTGTATCAATGCGGCGAAGACCCAGGTCATCCTATTTCCACACTCCAACTCTCCCAGACTTGTTCCGCCTGAGGATTGTAAAATAAGCCTCAAACAACACAACGGTGGAATGGGCCAAATCAGCTGTCTATCTTGGCAATGAAGATAGACAGCAAGCTTATTTTCAGGGAGCAGGTTGACAAAACGGTCACAAAGTGTAACGTTCTGTTGAAGCTACTGTACCCATTGATCAACAGAAGGTCTACATTATCCCTGAAAACAAGCTTGCTGTCTACAAGCAAATCATACTTCCAGTCATCGAGTACGGCATGCCAATCTGGGAGAGCTGCGCAAAAACACATCACCTGAAACTTCAGCGTGTCCAAAATAAGTTCCTCAGGATGATCCTGAACACCCCTCCGAGGACAAGAACATCTGAGGTCCACCGTCTGGCCGAGATAAAAATGCTCGACGATCGCTTTAGTGAGTCTATCAATCGGTACAGGGCACGCTGCCTGACATCGGATCACCAGATCATCCGGAATCTGGTTCCCCACCCCTAGGATTTTCAAATTGTAGTTTTAGTTGTAGATTAGGTAGGTTATCAAATTTTAACAAACAATGCCCCAAGGGCTAAACAGAAAATTTCATGTATAACACATAACACTTTAAACACACCAAACACATAAAATTAAACAAAGCTGAAGAGCCCAAGGGCTAAAACACTTAAAATGTAAAAAAATAGTATTTAAGACAAACAAATGGAAATATAAAACATGTTAAGTTAAAAGAAAAACGTAGTCCTACGTTAAAACAGATGGCAAGAACACCCTATATAAAAAAGCAAGATTTTAGTGCGATTTTACATGATTTTGTAACATTTGCAATGGATCGTGACTTGGTAAACAATGCAACATTTTCTGTGGGTAAAACTGCAACACATCCATTTATTATGAAAAATTCAATGCGTGCATTAGGTGGTGCATTGTATGAGTTGATGAATGCGAGACTGGAGTCCGAAGATGGCTTAAAGAAGACACAATAATAATCAAGATGCGTCACCGAGTTTCGAAACGTGGCCGACAGCGTTGTCAATGCGGAAACGACTCAGCCAAATGAGCCAGTTATTTGAATAAGGACCCTACATTAGCTTCAATTTATGGGGGACTAAGTGATGCAGAAATGATGACAAATAAATATGTTGGCGAGCAAGCTAATATATGTGCAGCCAATCGCTTTGTTTATTACATTAAACGCTTTGTAGAACAAGATGTGAAAAATTCCCATAATGACACCTATAAAAGTTAAAAATACTGTCATGAATTCTAGGAACTTTTTGCAATAGGGCGAATCTGAAAAATCTCCTGTCTTGCTCTCTTTCATTTATTATAGCGTCATTATAAAACTTTCGAGGAATTCTCTACTACAAATCTCAACACAACAGTGTTGGCTAGCATACTCTACAAATAGTAGAATGAAAAACGTAAATGTGATAGGAATATGAATGTAAGAGAAAGTAATCAAAGAGAGTCTCTCAATGTTAGATTCGCCTTAATGAAAAAAGTTCCTAGAATTGTCTTCAAAACTCGAACTGAGACAACAGCGTAGCTCTGGTCTTTGTGGTAGCCACTCAGTCATGTTTACAATGAATATAGACCCTACGGTTGCGTCGGTGGTTATGGCTTTAAGCGGTAGAACGATGAAAACAAACCAATATGTTTTCGCGCAACTGTGTGCAACCAGTAGCTCGCACACACTTGATTGGCTTTTTACCCTCCTTATAGTAAAATAGTAAAATAAGGGTATAAAGATCGCTTGCAAACTTGACTTTTTTACCGAGGGCCGGATGTATGTGTGTTTATGTGTTTGTGTATGTGTGTATGTGCGTGTGTGCGTTAAAAATAACGTCACATCTGAGAACATTAATAATCAAATAAATCAGGCACACTCGATCAATGAGATTTGGGCTTATAAAAAAAAGTATACCAGTGGGACTTGAACCAACAATTACAGAACGGGTACCCCGAGAGATACGTTATATTTGACTAATGGCCTTTTCTAGTCAAGTCATGTGGTTGATTGCTCAATTATTCTATTGTTGTACTGCCGCTCACTGCAAGTCGGCAAATCATTTTCGAACTGGTCGGTAAAGCTAATCAACTATATTTTTATAATACCAAATGAACATCATAAGCTTGTACTGGAAAAAAAAAATGCGAAAATACCAAAACTGCCTTTCTCAATACATATATATAAGGCGTTGATACGTACGTAACTTTATCAATAAAATACAAGTTTTGGACAACAACAAAATTTTGATGGTAGTCAATATGGATTGTGCATCCCAAAAACGATTGCCTTGACTTTATTTACTGACAAATTAACCTTGGCCTTCTTTGGCGCTGATTCACCTTGGGAAACCCACTGTTTTGACTGCTGTTTGGTCTTTGGTGTGTTGTGTTCATGGTTACGAAACAGCGCAAAAACTCTCTCATTTAATACGGTTGAACAACGTCAAACACCTGCGCAGTTGTCACACGGTTGCGTTTGTGATCGATTGTGAGCAAACATGGCACCCATCTTGCGGAAAACTTTCTCATACCCAAGTGATCCTTCAACATTGAAACAAATGAGCCTGTGTAAGAAGCTTATGTCTTTTACAGTTTCTCTCATTTTCGATCTCCAATCTATATCGTGAATTTTACAATTGTTTCGGATGTAGAGACTTCAATTAGGCGGCCAGAACGGCATCTTCATTACTTCAACGGCCACAAAGAAATTTACAAACCTATAGATAGTATTTACCAAGCGTACCCTAAATGAGCACACAAAACTAACTTTTTTTCTCCATTTTCTTCTAAAAACTCGCGGTAGTCTGCTATCAGTGGCTGTCAAACACAAACTAATTGGCATGCTGCGCTTTTTTCTCAGCTTGCTCAGGCGTGCTTTTGAACCGACTTGTGGCAGTTCTAAGCCAGGATGTTTATTGTTTATTAAATTAAATACAGAAACAGACATTCTGATGTCCCACTAATGTTCAAACTTGACCTTTAGTTTAACTTATCAAAAATTAGAAAGTCGTTCATTCCCTAAGTTAATAACGGAAATAACACATTAAAAAGAACATAACAAACATGCATGTTGATAAGATGAATATTTTCAATTGCATACATTATAATTGATTACGTGCTTCATGCAACAACAAAAAACAGGAGTAGTTAAATGTATTTTAAACCATGATGAGGCCAACACCAACACATGGTGTTGTAAGAGACTCAGCATATGCAACACGTTACCGGGTTTTTTCTCTGAGGTTGTTAAAGTAAATGACGAAGAGAGAAACATAACCGTGTAACATTAGTAGTTGTAAAACTAGGAGAATTTAAAATGAACACTTCATTTGATCACTTTTTAAAAAGTGATCAAATGAAGTGTTAATTTTAAATTCTCCTAGTTTCCCAATCACAATCGTTCTACTAATACGCTCAAAAAAGTTTTTTTTTTAAAAATAGTGTTTAAAAAAAGTGAAAGTGATTAGTAGTTGTGTCTTAAAAACACCTCTAATTGGATATTGATTTCTGTCATACACTCTACCAAAATGCCATGTAAATTTCTGTCTCCTGAGACCGACACATGCAAGCGTCCTTTAGCACGTAAGAATGTGTTGAAAGAGATGAGAAAATAAATTCAATCGAACACATCTTTCGTTGAATTGCGAATATGTCAGTTTCAGAGGATATAATTTTACACGAAATCGTTCTTTACGTTCCCCGACTTTTTACAAACATGAATTACGTCTCGTGTAAAATTCATAATTTCTAAGTGTGTAGGGTAGGTAACGACTTAAGCACCCCGGGACCCTATTCCAAGCACGGGGTTAACGTTAACCTATAACGCGCATTTTTAACAGTATGGTGCTCTATCTAGTGAAGCACCATACTGGAAAAAAATAGCGTTGTATTTTAAAGTTTACTCCGTGCTTAGAATAGGGTCCCGGGGTGCTTAAGCCGTTCCCTACCCTACGCTGGAAAGAGATATCGCTAGAACCAAGAGCTAATCGATGAAACAAACGTCTATTTTGAGGTCAAAAATAAATCGTTCTACAAGAAGAGAACAGAAATGTTACAGAAACGGTGGAGTGAGTGTATCGCTCTTGAAGGAAGCTATGTATGTTGATGAATAAAGTCAAATTTTCCAAAAAATGTTTTCAAACTTTTCAGCCGATGTGCTCTGTTATTGGTTGTATGTCAAAATTTTAATCATTGAGACTATTTGCTGTCAGATAAATTGCGTAGTATTAAAAAAAATTAAATATAGTTACCAGTCTACTAAGCGTCTTTTGTGTTGGATCAGCAAACAAATTATCTGAAATTCAAAAAAGAGAAAGAACTATCAATAACTTAATCATTAACGGTTCACTTAATCTGTTAAATATACTAAAATTCACGAACCTTACAAATGGCACCAAATTAAAATATAATATTTAAATATATCTATAATTTGTTAGTTCAACATGAGTAACTGTGCTCATGGGCCTCCCTAAACTCAGTCGGTAAAGGCACAGCACCAACGCAACACCATACTGGAGATGCCTGAATTCGATTTCAGGTCTGGTCTAGGAATTTTTCATAAAGCAAAATTTCTCGACTCCCTAGCCCATGGTATGTTTGTATTTGTCACACAATCATACTCTTGCAAAAATGGTATAGGCTTTGAAAGCTTTGAAAGCAAGTAATAAGTAAATAGCAAATTGTGAAATCAATAGGCTTGAAATACTAAGAAACTATGTTTGTATTCAAAAACACAAAAAAAATACATATGATACACATTCATTTGCTTAGAAATTGTTAACGTAAATGTAAAGTTGTTTTCCTGATATATAAACATATACAGAAGCAAAACAATCATATAGAATGCAAAAATAGGGCGTGTGAAAGTGGAGGCAATATACGTGCAAATGATATTGTTCTCTTAAACGAGTTGATTTGGCATCGTATGCGATTCAACCTGTAATAATAAATTCGAATTTAAAAGTTTAACGATGTAAATCCGATTTAGTTTGGGTCAAAGTACTATGGATAAATGACACATCGTATAAAAGTCCAAAATTTGCACTCTTTACGATTTAACTTAAACATAAGACGATAAAGGCGACAATTACATGCGATTAAAACTAAAACGGTAGGAATATACGATACTATTTTTACATTGTTATACGACTTCTGGTTGTTTGAACCGTAACAGGTATTCCACTTAAAATTTACCGTAACTACCTATTGACACCAAAAATATTGAACGTACTGTTTTATAGTTTGATGAAGTGTTTCAGTTCATCTTTTTATTTTATACAAGCGAACTGTTGAACTGTAAGTTTAAATTTTTCAAGCTTTCCAATTATAGTTTGAAGTTTTGAAGCTGCACCTTTATTGTTTGTGCTATGAAAGCTACAGAGCAAATTCATATCGCAGGAAACCAAACAATCATATTAAAGATATGGAAAAGGCATCGAGAGCCCTGAAATTATAAAATGAATGTACCTACACACTTAGGAAATTTTACAGTATTCGGTAACCTTTTACCGAACTTTCAACAGCTGAACGTTCGATAATCCAATTTACCGGATTTCGGTGAAATTTTACAGTATTCCGGTAAAAAATTTACCGGAACTTGTCAAATTTTACCGAAATCCGTTAAATCGGATTACCGAACGTTCAGCTGTTGAAAGTTCGGTAAAAAATTACCGAATACTTTAAAATTTTCTAAGTGTGCATAAAGCAAGTTGAGAGAGAGTCAAAAACTTAATTTTGATGAGCAAAAGCTAGAAATTCCAAGAAAGAAGCTAGTGTAAATAACATTATCAGGACCCTATATACTCTATTTCAGATTTGAACAATACATTGATGCAGTTTAAAATTCATAACCAAAACAAATCCAATCCACAAGATTTCCTCTACAAAACCGGGAATCGAAGTATTGAAAATTGAACGAAGGGCCTAGATATAGCGGTACTCGAACGAAAGGACGTATTCCTTTTGTCTTACATCCCCAATGCGGAGTAGGTCAAGGTACCAACGAATCCGCCACCATGACAGGCAATTTTTAAATTTTCAATACTTCTATTCAATTTTCAACCTGCCGTACACACTCAGAAATTTTTACAGTATTCGGTAATTTTTTACCAAACTTTCAACAGCTAAACGTTCGGTAATCCGATTTAACGGATTTCGGTCAAATCCGGATTTTTTTACCGGAATACTGCAAAATTTCATCGAAATCCGATAAATCGGATAACCGACCGTTCAGCTGTTGAAAGTTTGGTAAAAAAAATTACCGAATACTATAAAATTTTCTGAGTGTGTACACTGACGGAACTATCAATATTTTCTGTTCATATCTTTCATTCTAGCAAACATTACTGTCCACTATCGGGGCCTCATGGTGATGAGCGAACATCTTCTGCGTCCTTAAAACTGTTTTTTAGAAAATAAAATTGTAGAAAAATGCAACAGAGTAAAAGATTTAGGTGCTGTTGAATATTCTAAGTTCTCTTTTATTATTGAAAAACTTGGAAAATTTAAACTAGTACTTCAGTAATTCACTTTACGAAATAAAATATAACACTTTTTTCCAACTATCACTAGTGAACGCAAGGGATTTGTCCTTAGAACAAAACTAGAAAAGGATTATCTGTTGCCATAGGGTATACACAAAGGTTTTTTTTTGCACGGGGGATACGTTCCAGTTTTAGTATGGAACCGTGTAAAAAAGGCTAAATAGAGTTGATAAATTCACATGCTTGAACATTTTATATTGCTTCGATTTTGTTTGTATGCGTTACCATTCCATGCAATGGTCAAAATACAGTTTTTAAAATTTTGAGTGTTTACACCAAAAATTGTGATTTTTTTGAAAAATTGCCATATGATTACTTTTGGCCCAAAACGTAAAATGTAATTTGAATTAGGTCGATAAGTTGTTCCGTTCTGGAGTTATCGCCGAAAACAATTCGTGTAAAAAAAAACCGTGCAAAAAAAAACCTTAGTGTATCCCTTAACTCAGCCTATTATGCAATGATCGATTACATTTTTCATTAAAACTCATAAAGTTTTCAAGCTGTAAGCGAGATTCAACTAGTTAGACACTTGCTAAGATAAGTTTGATAAGACATTTGGTAGTATGTATCACGAAAAGTCACACAACTCTTTGTATAAAGTCAGAAACATTCGAGGGATATGGATTTGATGTCGGTCTATAGGCACCAAATGGGGTCTATTCATGGATGCAACTTCGTCCCATTCGAAGGATTTATTACTAAATGCAGTCTTTGTACCGTTTTTTTTTTCTAATTTTATGAATTATGGCATTGCCAGCTGTATTTAATTTACTTAAAACAACATTTCACAAAACAAATTAAAGTAAAACTGCCGCGAAACAGTTAAGCGATGTTCATATATGATTTACTAGTTATTCAATAATGAAAACATTATAATTCACTATACAATGATTTTGTTCCTTCGGTTTGAGATTAGATGAGCCACTTGACTATAAATAACCGCAAATTCATGCATTTCCACTTGAAATTTTACCAATAACAACCTTTTTACTACGTTATTGATACAACACGCCATAGTTGGGAACATACAAAAAAATATGTCCCCAACATTGGGGCTATGATTTTCTTGTAAAATAATTGTTGTTTTATGTGAACAGTTAGTTTGTAATGTGTAACTATTTTCTACACATCCAGACTGCATTAATTGCTTTATCGATTCAATTAAGCCAAATTTAGATCACTTGAAGATAGTGTAGATCATCTGTTCAGATTAACCAGTGAAATCATGATGTCCCTAAAGTTCAAGAAATTGAAAATAACGCGGAAGTGAAAAACAATAAATTGATTAATATTGTCTCAATTGCTTCGGATTACATCGGTCGTCTTAATAGCAACATGATTTTGTTGATTATTGCTATATTAATGACACATTTGGTACATAGGCCGAATGAAGGAGCTAGGCTAACATTACATCCCCTTACCCTAGTTTGAAAAACTTTTTCATTTTCTAAATATTCTATGCTCTAAAAAGTGAACAAGTGAAGTGTTTGTTTAAATTTCTTCAGAGTTCCAATGAAGATCGTTCTACTAATACGCTTTAAAAGTGTTTTTCAAAACTATGATTGACTATTATAAAACAATTATCCATTAAGCAACCAATATATTTGGTTTTATCAAATTATTCGGTCACTATACACTCAACAAAATTTACTTTGCACATGTTAGGTCTATACTAGAGCATTATAGCATCGTATGGTCTTTATGATTTAGATTGAATTTATGCTCCCCCATCCGGATTTTTTTTTATTATTTTGCAGCAAATCGTCATCTGACACACTACACGAAATATAAACCTCTATAATCTATATTTTGAATCAATTGACTTAACCCTGACTGCAATTTATGAACAGTTAAGTGCAAATACGAAGATTGACGAAATAAATAAATAAAGTGTTTGCAACAATAGCAGGCTCTTCTTATTGTTTCAGTTTCCAGCATTCAACGATCTGTTTGATTTGTGTTAATTTTTATCATTAATTCAACGATTAATAGCATTGATCCGATTCACCCTACACGTTACCTGATTGATACCCTTTTGTAATTCAGGCTTCCTGTTCACGCGCTATCAGCTATTAATTAGCATTTTATTAGAATAGCGAATCAGATCTACAAAAGCCCAAAGCGGATAAACCGGACAGGCTCGTGACCTGAACACCGGTATATGCAATACTAGTGTCAGTAAGTCAGTTATGAAGTTATTACAATGCGTTGCGGTTGTATTTTTTTTTCTTTCAAACGAACGGCATATGGTGCGGGTGGCCAGTCCCAGCTTTTTCAACTTTTTACATGTGATCTTACACGGTCGCAAGTAATACTGTCCAAATAAGGAAACTGGTGAGTAATAACAAGCTCCACCCTCTTTTTATCCCTTTTGTGTAAATATTCGCACGAGTCCAGTTGATTAATTCAATCTTAAATTTATTACCAATGATTAATGGTCAGACCGTCGAAACGATTACGAATCAATTAGTGATACGCTAATAGGGTTGCTCATTTTTAACGACAACTCATTATAAATATGGTATTTATGAATGATAAATTCACATGAGATGCAATATCTATGTCTGTTTTTTTAACCCTAGTGCGAATTGGCAATAAGAGTATCCAATTGTATCTTAAAATGGCTAATATGTATATAGCATTGTATTTTCAAGTTATGTATTTGTATGCATTTTGTATTTTGTAGTTCTAATACAGCTTCCTATACTCGTAATTCATACGAACTGTAAATTATTCTGCTTAAAACATTTGACCGATGCCGGGAAAAAATGGTACAATTCAACTGGTAGTTTTTCTGTCCAAATGGATTCAATTATTGTTATGTGAATTGTCTAGAATAAAATTCGTACAAGTATCAGTACCATTCGACTCAGCTTGACAAGATTGCAAATTTTGTTTAGTGGTTGTTTGTGTGCCTGTTCAGGAAGCTTCAAAGTAAGGCGTGTTTCTCAGCAACCTCTGAATCGAATCGAAAGCTTGTTGTTTTGGAAACCAACCAACATTGTCCTAATAGTAAACATTGGTCGCTACCCGAAAAAAAGTATAACTCTCGAGTAATTCATGATTAGGGCCCAAAAGCCATTTGTAAACAATGTCTTTAAACGTTGATCTCTCACGAACCACGTGAATACTACTATATACAGCTACTCCATATGGTAGAATTAACATTCTTCTACCAGATGCTGCTTTTATTTCACGAGAGTGATTCAAGATTCAAGAGTAATCGACATTTAAAGTATTTGTTTACAAATGGCTTTTAGGCCCTTAACATGAATTACTCGAGAACTTATTGTTTTAAAATAGAAACTACAGTAATTTGAGAAATCAACAAAAGAGTAAGAGAGCTTTTATGTCCTATGTCAAGTAAAGAATAAATCACTTTTTATCTGAACAAATTTGAGTAATTTACTATAAACTGCATTGTTTTACAATTGTTGAAAATTCTAGCATATTTGGTGTAAAGTCGACCTATAATAATGACAAGATACATTTTAACTTTTAGATTTACTTAAGACTGGACTTTTGGATTAACTTTAATTTTTAGATTCACACCCGCGAGAAAACAGGAAAACCGTGACAGCTCTTCGAAGAAGCTACCGTCCGCGGGCAAAGCTTACTGCGATCCAAATGATCGGTTCTAATCTATCACTCAAAAATCGAAAAAAAAGTAAGATTAAACAACTAATCAAGAATATGGACTGTATCGAAAATAAGTTACCCTTATATTTTTCAATCAAATCAAATAAATCATGGTTTATTCTAACAAATGGATGATTCTTTTGTTGTACAGGATTTAACTTGAACATTGTGAAGACCAGATGAAAATAATATTTTTTCTTCACGAATTTGCAAATTTTCGAAAACTTGTCATCAAGTTCCGGACAAGTGTTTCAACAAATTTTTGGACGCCTTCGTTCAATGTTTTTGGAGCTCCTGCATATTCTCCCTGGACATAGGTTATGATAGTACTTGTCACACAATCATACTAATGCAAAAATGGTACCTGGCATCGAAAGCTCTTAATTATTAACTGTGGAAGTGTATTTGGAACACTAAGTTGAGAGCAAGCAATAAGCTAACTGCGGAAACAATAGGCTTGGAACGCTTAGAAAGAAGATAAGAAAGGGGTACTATGCTTCTGATATAAAGGCAGCAAGCTCTTCTACAGATATCAGATCGATAACTCGGATCGATAGATTTCCGAATTGTTTGTATAAAATGACTAGACTTCATACCGCAGGAACATCCTCCAGTACGACGGCTGTGCAATATTGAAGACCTGGAAGGGTTTTTAAGTCCTCTTTGACATAGGTCACTGCAAAACTTACGAATACAATTTCTGGGCAATTGTTGTTGCGCATTGCTTCTATTCTGCACTTTGTTTGGCGATTTACTGCTTCTCGTAGGTCTTCAGGTTGTCCCGTTTCTTGATACGTTGAATCATTCCAACGCTGACTCCGCTTTATTGGCCAAATCACGTTTCGACATTGACATTGTTCTTCCGATATTGAGCTACCACTTTCTGATCTAGTTTAGGGATAGCAGATCAGAGGTTTTCTGTCTCTTTCTGGCAGTTCATCCAAAGAACAGTGTTCCTCAACTTGGTAATGATGGATTTTACACTCGCGTGATGAATACCAAAGCGCTCAGCTTATTGTCGTATAGTTACACCCTTTGCACGCAGCCATGTGTCCAAAACCTTAATTTTCACCTTAATTTTTCAATACGCGACATTTTGAAAACGAAGAATTCCAACCGTGTAAACAAGTAAACAAACGAAAGATACCAGTCAAACGCACAGCATGCTATGATGAACACATTAAAACCATCACAAAAACACGCGTATAACGCAAATGTATGTGGATAGCTTATTTTAGATGTATGCTTTATACTATTTCGCAGTTGAATTATAACTCATTGGAATCAGTGTTATAGTGGTAAACATAAGAACTTCTAAGCCAAGTGTGGACTATTGTTGACCATTTTTTTTGGCCATGGTTAAGGTTATTTTTTTTAACTCTTTATTTGTTTCAAATTTATTGATAATTACATTTCATGGTTAGTGTTATGGTTTCTTATTTCTTATTGTTTGTTGTATTGTTTATCGTGGTTTTTTGTTCAGCCACTCTCCCCCTACTTAATTTGAAATTAACTTAACAGTCGATTTGTTGATTTGTATTTGCGTATTTAGCCCCGTTATGATTGAATAGTTTTGAACATATCATTATTAAGCCGGCGTCGGTGGTGTAGTGGTTAGCGTGACTGCTACTTGGCACCCCAGTGGGTCTGGGTTCAATCCCAGTCAACGTCGGTGGTTTTTCTGAGGCGAAACAAATCTGGCCACGTCTTCCTTTGGAAGGGAAGTATAGCCGTTGGTCCCGGCTCATATTCATGAGTCATTAGAGGTAGGTTCAGGTGGTGGAGTCGGTGATTGTCACCATGCGTCGGTGATTGTCACCATGTGGGGAAATAGGCCGACGGAAAAAAATATACGGAAAAAAATATACAACAGTTAAATTTTTAAAGCCATTTAGACTGTTTCAGTCAAAAACAAAGCCGAAGAAATTAAACATCAACCGTTTTTGCTCATATGTACAACCGAGAATGTAATAAATCATGAAAAAACCCAAACCAAATTTATCTGTACATGATTTTTTTTGACAGAACCACGACTGCTGAAAATTATTTTAACACGCGTTGAAACGTGCCACGGAGGAAAACTTGCTCTTATTCAGCAAAACTCTGTTCAATTGAAGACCCAATTTCAATTACATTTGATTACTTCATAATTTAAGGATCTTGCAGCTTCTTGCATCATTGAATCAAATTAAACTGAACAACTCTAACAACTAAGTACGATGGATCCGGTTCAGGCAAACCTGTTATTGCAAGTTCACACGGTCAAATGTCGGCTTCACGCGTCTTATGTTTTGCGAAACCCCGTTCAAGCGGAAGATATAACTGTATAAAATAACTAGCTAGTGATGCAATGAGGAACATTTTATTCATGTGGGCAGAACCGAAAAAAAAACAATTAGCCCACCAGAATCTATTTAACATATCCTAATACGGAGTGATCAGTTTGATTGAATTATTCATATGGCATTTGGGAACCGTGCCTCTGATCTAGTTTTGCATCAGTCGTTCATCGAAACTGCAGTTACGTGTATTTACATACAAGCTTACTAACAAAGATCTCTCGCTCATGCACACGGTCACAGAGATATATAAAGGTAAGTAAGGAGAGGGGGTGAGAACAACTGACACTAGATTTCGTATCAATACAGATTTTGTGACACACATTTAATGAAGCACTTTTCCAAAGTGTGAGTTTTTAAAATTGTATTTAAATCAACATGGTGAAGTGTCATCGAATAATGTTGCTATTGTGATTTGGCATACAATATTTTTGAAAATGTGTTGTATTTTAAACACAAAAGGAATTAAAAAGTGTATCGATTTTTTATGAACTACTTGGTACATAGGTTGAACTAAGAAGCTATTGTGACACGACATTCTGTAACCCTATAATTGCATTGTGAAATTTATCTAAATGAAATGAAATTTACAAAGATTCATCCAAATTCTAATTTTCACTTTAAAAAACAACAAGTTAAAAACTTTTTTGAGCGTATTAGTAGAATTTCCAAATCCTAATGTTTAATAATATGTCAAAAAAAAAATGCTTTCAATGATATAAAAGTTTGTAAGAGAAAAAATATCTCAGCTCACCGCGGCGTTACTTGCCCGCCTGCAATGACGTGATCAATTATATGACAAATTACAAATTATATCCGGGCTAACTGTTCGTTGAAGCCGAACAGAGGCAGTAAGTATCGTATGATCTCATTATCTGGATCGGTTTCACACAAAATAGATGAATGTTGTCGTAATGAGGAAAAGCTGATTTTAAACAAACGAGAAGTCAATTGACGTTTTATTAGTGATACTGGAGCGGATTCGTTTCACATTTGTCATATTATCAATATTCTATCTTCCTATTTGTCTTTGGTATAAATCAATGTTGCTTAAATTTCATCTAAAATATCATTTCTGTTACAATTTTAGCATGATTATAAAAGGTACAAATATTAAGAGAAAATAATGACTGCATTCCACTTGTCACAATGATTTCAAACTTACGTTTACCGGCAATGTATAACATTAAGGTAAGCATAATACACCGGCATTAAGAATAACTAGGTATGCACAAAAAGTGATTCCCATAGCACATTGTCACATCCAGCCGACGTATTCTGAGATTATCGTGTGATCGCAATAATTAAATTGAGCAAGCGGTAGGAGAAATACACGGGAACGTTTGTTTTCCACAATCGAACATTTTTTATCACTCAGCCAGACAGTTCAGTATCTCTGGTAGAACAAATTGGAATCAGATGAACCATGATTTAACATGTCGAGTTATAACTAGTATTGTGTGGTGTGTATCATTAGACAATTACACACAGTTCAACGGCATGGAAGCCCCATTTAAAGACGAATCAATTTTGTTTGTGACTAACTTGGTGTCTCCGCTGGCATTTTCTGTCTTGACAGATCTATCTTAACATATGACCAACAACCTGCCATTCATACGATGCTGGGCGTTGCTGAAACAGCTTTGTTAAGACATTTCTATCAAAATTAAAACAATTTCTGTACACGATCTCGAAATTTTTAGCGTTTAAGTTTCATAAATTGAAAACCATGGCAGTATTGTTTTGAATTTCGTCATGTTTATTTGAAAAAAAAAAATCAAAAAATATCTTTCGTCTCCATTTGCCATATTCTTTGACAGTGACACACATGTTAAGACAGCAAATGATAGTGAATACACCGGGTAAGTTACTTCTAAAATGCCAACAACTTACAATGCGTTTCGTATTGGATGGTTTGTTGCGACTTTTGCATTGGTTTTCAGAATTGTTTTGACTGAAGTTATGAACCCCCTTAATAATCGGAAAACTTTGAGAAGCTTCAAGAGATGACTTCTGAAACTCGCCTCATGACGCCTGTACTTGTACCAACAATCAATAGGAAACTAGCGTTTTAGAATTGGCACACTGCTTTAGAAAACGATGTGCTGATACTTCCAACCTCTGCTTGCACATAACACAGGATATCAGCCCTTCACCGAATATTTCGATTCGAATTTGCTTTGCTTCGACTTAGGAAAATCCGATTCATGTTGATTTATGCATGAAGCAACAGCTTGCTGGAATTCCAAAGTATCATCTTCCTATAAAAAACCATCATCGGATTTTTTTTATTTTTTTTTTTGTAAGTGACGCTTTATGTCAAGGCACAGTGGTCCGGAATGCGAATTTAGCTGGAAAGATATATTTTCAGCCTAAGTTTGAAGTTTTGGAGCAAAATTGTATTCCACAAAGTTGTTTCTAATAACAAGGTGCTGCTTTTGTTGACAACCGTGTTGGAAACTTTGAAATTTACAGCTAAATAACTGATTTTTATTGGGACACCCTAAGCTACGTAGGAAAAAATGCTCTAATTCGGTCATATCAATAGGTACTGAAAAAAATATACCTTCAAAGATGCTTGAAATTATTTACTGTACATTTTTTCTACAATAAAAAAGTTAAAATTTCAATTTCTCTTAAAATAAGGACCATCCTAGTTTTCAGTCACACCAATAGCAGCGCCTTGTTATTAGAAACAACTATGTGGAAGACAATTTTGCTCCAAAACTTCAAACTTAGGCTGAAAATGTAAATGTGAATGTACAAGGTACGTTCGCGTCAGTTAGTGCATTTAATTTAGGATAATTCAAGCTTAAGGATTTTTCAGCTGCGTTTTTTCCTCGAAATACTTTTATATTGGTTTTTACGCTTATCACATTACATTGAATTTTGCTGGCATTTTTTTTTTATTACAAAGTGGTTTCAATCCGAGAAACTCCATAGTTGAATTGTTAAATTATGTGACTTTAATGTGTAATGCTATCGGTTACAAAGGATTTCATTTATTTAAATTAAAAATATCGAGGTTGAACGTTAAATTTATGAGCCGTTTTAAGTAAATCAAATTCATGTTCATTTGAGCAATACCCACATCGGGTAGGTGACTTTTACCGTGTACTTCCCTATCGATATCGTGAGACTGAAGAGTCATTCATAAGAAAAAAATGCTGGCCCACAATTGACACGTTGCGGAAGCGTTCGCGTCAATTTGCAACATCGATAGGTTATTTATCATTTATCGTTTGCAACATCAATAGATTATTTATCATTTATCGAAAGTTTATTGCTCGATTCCAGTAGCAACACTCTCTGCAAATCAGCAAAAAAGAAAGCAGTATGCATTTCTTAAATATCCCAAATGAAATATAAGGATGCTGAACAAACAGAAACATGGAGCAGCCTGAAATCGAACCTTGACCGTTGAGGTTATAGGGTCCACTGGCTAGACCACCCACTTAAATCCATAATTTCAGCTCGGTAATATTTTTTGCTGATGTTGTGCTGTAAAAATGAATGTATACTGAGAGAACGGCTTTTGTACAACTATTGCTGATTTCTGTAAATATTATTACTTATTTTTCTGTAAAATATAATAAAATGCAGGTTTCGGCAGAGGGTAAATCACTCGACCACCATGTGTTACCACTCTAAAAAACACAATTCGCCACACTTCAAACACACTCGCCACCTCGCTCGCCTGGGTTTCGGTAATAAAAATAACCGAATAACCTCGGTTTCAGGAAAAAATCGGTACTTTTCGTAAACTCAGTAATTCTGTGAAACGAACGTTCAGCAAAAATAAATCGCTTCACCGAGTTATCGTCAATATATACACAAATTTCTCAGTTACCGGCTGGCTTCTTCAACGTTCTATATGACGCCATTTTCTATAAAGTTTAGTTATTGAGTGAACGCTTCTGACTAAACAAGCGTTCCTCACTGAGTAGAACATAATACACGTTGCGATATGGAGGTTATTTTGAACTCGCTGATTGATGCGGACAACATCAATGCTTAATTGTTTAGTAAGTTAACTTGACATTAATTTTTATTTAATTTTTGAAACTGTAGCGAGATGGCTGACGCGATCGTTAGCTTCTTCTGTTGTCGCCTTGTTCCTGGTAATTTGGATGGATTGAGTATTCGGTAATTTAACCTGAATTGTTAATATTTTTTTTTTAAATTTAGGATGAATTTTTTGAAGGAGATAAAAATTGATCTCAGAACAAGTGCCTAGCCTGTGAACTTATTTTTAATTATCACCGAAAAAATGGGAATATAAAGTACCATGTCGTATGGAATTTCATTTTACAGATATTCCGCAATTGTGCGGATTTGTCGGTAGTAAATTACAAAAATAATATGTTAAAATATCACTGAAGTTCTCGGTAATTGAATATATTGGTGTGGCGTTCGGCTTTTTTTAAATTTGTTCAGTTAATTCTGAAGATCAGTTCGTTATCGCTTGGCATATCACTGAAAGTTATGCAGTACCGAGTAATCGGTAGTTGAAATAGATTACCGAGGTGACAACCGAGAGCTCAGCTGTTGAGAAATCGGTAATTTTTTAACTGAGCCCGGTAAAAATAAATAAATGTGCACTAGGCTATGTTTACGCATCTATAAGCAGTTATTAGAAAGCAGTTATTAGAAAATTAAAAGGAAATAACTCAGCCCACTCAAAAGCTCTTCAAACTAAATTATATGATGAATGAGTTGAAAAGCCGATGAAAATGGCCAAGTTAAATACAAGGATTTATATAAAAATATACTGAAATTCATATCCAACAA
Organism: Aedes japonicus; assembly: GCA_034211315.2. Lineage (NCBI taxonomy): Eukaryota > Metazoa > Arthropoda > Insecta > Diptera > Culicidae > Aedes > Aedes japonicus. The sequence goes on along the minus strand of JASCZW010008716.1, from coordinate 5,455 downwards.
AGGCCATGCACAACGGGAACCTAATAAGAGAGTTTAAACAACTAAATTCATAATATTTTCTGAATTAATTTAATTTCATTGTTATCGTGGCTTATCTTTACAGTTCAAATCAATATTTCAATGCATTACAATTGAAGTTTATTTATTTACACAGAATAGGTACACATAACAAAGTAAGGAACTTTAACGGACGCGTAAAATTGCACCTCGTTCAATTGCAAGCTAAACCTTACGTAAAAAACGAATTACTTTGTAATCTTCCATACAACAGACTTGTTTTCAGCGATATGTACCCATTGATTTATGCTAAAGCACTCGCAGAATATTAAATGTTTATTTCCAAGTGTTTATGAACCAATGATTTTTTTAAGAATAATAGTATCATAAACATTATTTATGTGCGTCAACTGTTCTGTCAAGAATCTTCGAAAAACAGCATTTCGTATCAAGTGAAAATCGAACAGCAATGCCCCCTTTATTGAAAATTAGCTGCAAACCATGGCTACCGCAATTAAAACGTGCAACGAAACGGGAGCCATAACATAAAATTGTTGCGTAGGAAACTAGGTTGAACATTAATGTTTACTTGTTGCAGGATCCACAGCCGGTTTTCCGTCAGCGAACGTCAACGATGGTTTCTATTCGATTAGCCCGATTAGCCGGCGGCGATTCTTGTAGCTAGGAAGATTGTGGGTCCCTCCAAGGTAGCCTGCTAAGCGCAAAACGCAGAAATGGATTTGTTTCGCTCAGCGCCGTTGTTGTTATTTGAGCAACAGAATAATTCTAGGCTGTGAATTTCGTTGAACTTCTTCGCAATCTAATATACGAATCCAAGAGTTCTAGTCGCTTTATCATCAACATGTGAAATAATATGTAAAAATGTTAGCTCTAAACACATAAATAAAACTGAATGTTCATTGAGGTTCATTCTGAAAGTCGAAGGGAATTTTGTCACTTGGGAAAGTGAGAAAACTCACCTGCAGTGACGTAACTCTTCTGGGTAAATCGAATCGAGAGTAACGACTCTACAGGTGACTTTTCTCACTTCCTTTTTCCTTTACATCTTTTTTGTAAAGACTTTGCTAAATTGAAGAAAATGAAACAAAAACTATTGCCAAAAATTATGTTCAAGTCCAACCCCCTTCAAATTTTCAGGAAATAAATAGATATGTTACATCATCATTACTTCACTGAACCTCTTCTCCTTATCAAAATGCCTCCAACTTTGCCTTAACACTGTTCATTAGATATTGGACACCCAAGTAACACAGAAAACATCTTTTTAGAATGATTCATAATTGTTTGTATTATAAATGCATTATGAACGTATTTCAAAATATGTCAAGTTTGGAGCGGTTTGTAACTCTCGAATTCTTTATCACTCTGACAAACGGTCGAGCTAAAAATACTTTTTCCACTGCTCCAAGTGCGCACTACTTCTCAAGCAACACAGCTTGTATTAAACAAGTTTAAAGTATTGTTAAATGACAAAAATAGGTTATTAATGTAAGTGTATAATACCTTATTTCATACTTAAATACGACGCCAAAAGCGCAAAAAGTGAAGCCCTTTAAAACATAATTTTATAACCTATTTTTGTCATTTAACAATACCTTAAACTTGTTCAATACAAGCTGTGTTGCTTGAGAACTTGTCTCAACAATTTCAATCACTCTTCTTGCACATTTAGTTCATTTTCCGCTTAGAGGTTTCACGAAAATTTGCCTTCATGCTATTCCAATATTTCTCAATTTTCCAAATTGGGCGAAGTTCCACCGTGTCTTTGACCTCTTTTGTTTTTATTTTGGATAGGGTATAAAGCGCTTCTGGAGGCTTTAACACTTATAAATTTGCCCGCTGAAAGTTCCAGATGTCAGGAAGGGCTAAGTAATGAATTTTGACAGTTTTTTTTTCTTTTGGATGACCTAACAAATGGCCAACCAGGAATTTTCGATGTATGTAGAACTTTTGTCTCGGCTTATGTACATTGGCGTAACTACTGGGGGTGCCTAGGGGCCAGGCCCCTCCAGAATTCTGTAGGCCCCCCCAGGATTTTTTCTAATATGAAATGAAGCACCATTCATAATCTCTACGGAATTGTATACATAGGGTTTTTCCCAGTGTAAGTTGTTTTTGTACTTTGATTCCTTTAGAAATAGTTTAAACGAGTAACTATTTCTGAAGGAGTAAAATGCGCATACCCTCTTCCCAACACTTCTGAATTCTGAATACTTATGATTCAATTCTATTAATATTAAAACCTCAAGATAACTAATATAATAGCGACAGTGAAATGTAGAGCTTGTTAAGTTGAAACATAAGATTTGAAACACTTTACTTTGCACGTACTTTAATTTTATTATTCAATTACAATTATGAGTTTTGTTAAAAGACGCAGTTTAGAATTCACGATACTAGTTTTTTCTTGTACGAACAGTTGAGTAGAGTATAGACTCCCCAGATTGATTAAAAGTTTCGAAGCTAACGAAATCATTAACGATAATATTTTCGAAAATGCGGTTTTAGAAGTAAGGTAAACATATAATCAGGTAAATTCCTCAAATGGGTTGACTTCAGTACCACTAGTTGTCGATATATACTGCATAATGGGCCTGCGTGTCAAATTTTATCAAAGTTTGCTTCGCATTTATTATAACAGTTGTCTTACATTTATTCTTCAGATTTCTTTATAGAATTTGATTTTCAATCAAAAAGATCTATTTTTGGCTGGAATAGTTCCTAGTATACATTGGTAGCGGAAATGTTGAATACATCTACAGTTTTTAATACAAAATTGTCATATTTGAGATTCTCTATGTCAGCACTCAAAGGATGGATTGAGCTGAAATTTTGACTTTTGCTAGACAATAGAAGTAACATGAATTTTAAACTGTGTTGAATTTATAAACTTAGCATCAAAGTCTTCAAAATTACATCAGATCCACCATCTCAGAAATTTTAAAAACATTTATCTTCTTTAAAAAAAAAAGTTTATTCTATAGAAATGAACTATTTTGCCGAAGAAGTCATTCTTGTAGAACCTTTCAATCAAAAAATATTTGAAAACTAATTTTTTGCCAAACCTTCTAACAAGGCGAATCTGATGCCATTATAGTCTTCACTGTACTTGAAAATTTAAAAATTCAACACAGTTCAAAACGTTTCATTTGTTATTTTTTCCTGTATACTGTATAGTGTAGTTGTTTACATTCGTTCGCCATACCTTCAAAACTTTCGAAAAATTTCCATTGAATTTCGATGCCCTGGAATCCTATCAATGTTCATCAAAATCTTAAGTTTAACCTCAAATTACCCATGGATGTTTCTTTCGAACTTCCGTGAAGTTCTCAGTAGGTTTTTATTGAAATAATCCTCGAATTCTCCTTCAAATTCTACTTTGAAACAAGCTTGGTTGATGATTTGCTCATAGAACTTTCAAAGAGTTATTTAATTAAAATCTTAAATTGAATTCCAATGAATGGTTAAAAAATATCCATATTGTGGCAACTGAAAAAAACTCTGAATTTTGAAATTACTATTGTTTTTAATTCAGTTATATATTGACTGAAGGTAAAATCAGTTAGTTTAATTAGAGATTGCTAAGTTCAGAAGTGATTGCATGTTTGTTTTATGTAACAATTGATTAACAGAATTCCGTACAATCTGGAAAAATAGACAAAATTAAATATGAAAAATTAAGAGATAGATAGGTATATCCTAATACTTCAGATTTTTTATTTCTGTCAAGAAAACATAGTCGTGGAACAGGTTCCAGATTTTTACATTTTTTTAGTTCATTTTGATAGTTATTTAAAAAGAATATATTGGAACCCCTGACCACGGACCAAGGAGTAACTTTAAGCTAATAGCTGCATATCAAAACGCATAATTTGAAAATATCACTTATCATATGAAATCAATGAACTGATGTAATGTTAACCACCACCTAGAGTATTACTTGAATTACTAAAATTCATCATAGAAAATTCTTTTTTCAAAAATCTCGCCTTCTTGTGCGCTCACTTTTGCTAGAGAGTCCGCCTTCTCATTGCCTGGGATTGAGCAATGTGAGGGGACCCATACAAAAGTAATCCTAAATGATCTCTCGACGAACGCACACATCTGCTCCCTTATTTTTGAATTAAAGTAAGATGAGTGCATCACTGTTTTCATCGACCGGAGGGTCTCAATAGAACTAAAACTATCCGAGAAGATTAAATAATGGTATATGGGCATGTCGGAGATTATCCCCAATGCAAAATTGATTGCTGATTGATTTCAGATGAATATTCATAGTAAACATCGAAACCCATCAGTGAAAATTCTTCTATTGCAATTGACATTTTGGTACTTTTGAACAAAAAATATGGGAATTAAAATAGGTCGAATTTGATCTGAAAATCCCTAAATAGCCTGTTTCATGGAGAGGTCATAATAAATGGAGGGACTGTGATAAGGGAAGCGTACAGAATTACAGCAACCAAGATTTATATACAAACTGATTCATGATGCTAACTAAAAACTGAAAAAAAAAATCAAACGGGACTGACTTGCAATTTTTTTTTCTTTAATAGGCAATCGACAATGTTGTAGAACATCTGGAGTAGACCTTCAACAACATGCCATTTGCTGAGTCAGCTGACTCGTTATCGCGTTTAGATAAGGAAAATGCGCAGGAGTTTAGACCATTATTCAGATGCTCTAAATTTAAAACAACAAGACCTGCAAGCCGAAGCAACTGGTGTTCCAAATTTTTGCACCATAAAAAGTTATATATAACTTTGGAGACCTTGCGAGCGGAAATAAAAGTTCATAATATACCCAATCTGTAACGGTTGCTCCAAGTGTTAGTTTCCATTCCCATAAGCTCAGCTGGTTGCAAGCGGAGGTTCTCAGCCACAAGACGCATAAAAACTTGACTGAGCATGACGCAGAACCGATTTTCAAATCTGGCTTATTTGAGCATTGGGAACGGAGTTGTGAAGGAATCAGTATCAACCGACACAATTTTGAAAATTTAAAACGCGTTATCCAAACCAATCTAAATTTTGATATAAATTTAAAATGTTCATTAACTCAATGTTGTTTTTTGAAGTTTTGAGATTTTTAGTTTAAACTTGACTCTATGTAGATTCAGGTTTATTCTCCGCCTCGGATGAGTTGAGACGCCTCAGTGAATCGAGTGAGGTGACTACAGTAACCCCGTGTGATCCACACGGAATAATACTAGGTATATATTCACCACACGCAATTCTCTTAAGGCGTTTCGACACACCAAGGTGCATAATAGACCTAATTATTCGATTAAACCTATTTTGATTTATCAATGAAAATAGCCTGTCCTCAACAATTACGCTACTTTCGTCGCTCTTTTAAATATTCCTATAAACGAAAAAAAAATCTGCGTGTAGGCCCCTCCAGGCCCCCTCCAGACTAATTGTCTAGCTCCGCCAAT
>JASCZW010008715.1:0-65164 GCA_034211315.2 Aedes japonicus | reverse complement strand
AAACATTCCTGATTACAAATGTTGATATATACACTCAAGAAATTATTCGTACGATTTTCATACGATCGGAACTATGAACCACAAAGCAAGGGTCCAAGACTCATTCCGTACGAAATCGTATGAAATAATTATTGGTGCATTGGTCGAGAAAAACATGGCTTTTATACACTTTCAATTCATTATCACATATCAAGCGTGTATAGTCTCGTGGGATTGTGGCTCACCTCTGGATCCCCAGGTTCATGGTTCACATCCCGATTGCAAATATTTTGTTCTATGAATCAAATTTTCATACGATTGTCCTATGAATTTTTTTACCATTTGAAAATCGTATGAAAATTGCGATAATATCTTCTGGTCAATTTCCATATGATATTCCTATGAATTCCTCTCGATTTGTTCGCTCAGTGTACTAGTGGGTAAGTCACTGGACCCATATCCTCAACCACAGAGAACAGACATCCAAACAAGAGTGCCCTCTGTGTGTAAATTTCCGTAAATCCCATTTCAAGAATAACAGCTCGCTTCCGTTAGTTTAGTGTTAATCATATGTTGATGGGCGCCATGTAAGCCTTCGAAATTTGATAGTCGTTGACAGACTGTCAATTTTAGTATGGTGAAACCTACACTCAGCCAAATAAATTTTCAATATTCATAAGATTGCGCTACGATTATTTGCTCTAAGAGATCAGTATGAATTTCATTAATTTATCTTATGATATATAATGAAGTTGAAAAATAAAAATATGAGGCAACCTGATTCGAATCTTGAACGTTGAGGTTATGAGGTCCAGTGCCCTGCCCTCTAGTATATCAACACTTGTAATCTGGAAAGCTTAAAGGGTTACAAGAATAACGTCGTGTGAGAAATAATTCATTCAGTCAGCCTTATAAAATTCCAGAGCACCGTTCATAAGTTGAATCTTATGAAATACATAGGATTATTTGGTTGAGTGTAGACTAACCGATGCTGATTTATCAAAGGTTTGCTTTTAAAAATTTACACAGTAAGTTTGAAGAAAAAGTTTTCTTGCCTCTGTTTTCTGTTCTCTGTGCCTCAATGTTCACTAATCATATCTCCATGTTGACTCGATGTTCTCCAACTGTCAGAGTTATTTTTTGCCTGTACAAGAGACATATTTTTTTGCGAACTTTCAGATTTTTTTAAGAGAATGTGGGGTTGAACAACCCTTAAATATGTTATGGTCAACATAAGTCGGAATCATAAAAAACTAGAATAACACAAGACAGATGTCGAGTTTTGCTGGAATTCCACATGATGATTCTATTCTAATACGAAATTCAAACGCAATACACATGGGATTACATGATAAAGTATTGACATAGTGCTCTAGAAAACTAGTGATATTCAGGGCTTTTGTTTTTTTTTGCATACAGATCTATCTCAAGATCCCAAAAATGACATTTCATAAAATTGCGCCGTTGTAAAATAATAAAGAAAATATATTTTTTCCATGATCCACCTACTTTTTGGCTCACAAAATGAACCCCAATCGAGCAAAAAAAACGAGTAGGGGTGACATCACCAGGAATGACAATTTTGCTTAATAAATTGTTCATCTTCGACAACATGGCCACACACAAAATTACAGTGGATTAATATCAAGTTCACCGGATTCATTCTTGACCAAAATCCAATAAACAAGATTTGCCGTGTAAGATGCTGATCCATCTCGCTGGAACACGATACGGTCAGTTCAAAACATTGACCGAACCAGCGCCGGTAAAATTCAAATCATCTACTCTCAAATGAGCTGAAAATGAAGACAACCTCAACGGACAGACCAACTATCTTCGTGAATTTGAATTTGGAAATGACAGTATGCTCTTGACCAGAGCAACCGCTGAGTTTTGAAGTCATTGTTTTTGTCTTTTTGTTCATTCGTCGATGGATGTTCATTATCGTCTGTGCTGTTGTCGATGTTAATATTCAATTTCATCTGATGGGTGGGGATGATTTTAAGTATCAAATGAAGAAACAATATTTGGTTAGGCTCAGATTGATAGGTTACAATAGCTACAAGTTTCAATTATGATAAAAGAGGGCAGTAAGACTCTGCGATTGACACTATTCAAAATGATCATTTTGATTGAATCGAAAATGACTTTTTGATGTTTCATGATCACTTACGATTTTAACAATGCTGCCCTGGAAACTCAAACTCTAATAAGTATCAATAAACGAGCAGTAATAGAAGCATAATGAGTTGATTTATTCATCGCCCTTGATTTTGACATTGGAGATTTTCAAAACATATAAAATTCATCTACACTGACTCAAAATGCTTTTCGTTGCGTATGATAGTAAGTGATAAATACAGACAGACCAAGTCTTCTTCTTTACCTTAGCACCAGCATATTTAAGTTGTGAAACCTTTCGAGGTCCTTGATCGACTTGATTTCTTCCACCGTTCTGAATCTGGCTGCTTCGGGACAAGGTTTTGCGAGAAAATTGACTTCTTGGCGTAGATGTGCTCCAGCATGGTCCAGCCTTCCTTCGCAGTTATCTTTTCCCGGATCAGGTATAAACGGTCATCGTGAATCCAAGAAATTAGCAAGTGTTGTCGATTTCTGGAACTTTTCCAGAGACGCAACCGTCGATGCGTCGCGCAAAACTTTAAAATTTTCATAACCAGTATGGTTGAGTAAAACAGCAGTGAAGTGAAAACGGGAACAAAGGAATATATTGAACTTCTCCTGGGAAGAGTTGCAATTGAAATAAATAAAATTTCAAGCTTGTTTAAAAGTTGCTAGAACATCATTCGATTTCGATTACGCCAATAATTTGTCTATAGATAGTGTGCAAAATTGTTAACCGCGTGGAGTAACTTGTGTTGGATCCGAATCTAATGAGGTGGGATTCTACCGAGTCTTTCCAGCGTACTCAAAACAAGATTTTTCGTAGCTTTAAACTGAAATTAATAACAAATTTATGACAACTTAACAACACAGATCTTAGGGCCTAACTGACAAACGTAAACAATGGCTTCTTCAGTGAATTTCTCGTGACACAAAGGCTATCCATGTAAGCCTTCAATTCTATCGGGTAGGTGAACTGTTCCTCTTCGAAGTGGTCGTGGTAGCTTGATTAGGCAAATTTTCAATGGCGAGAAATTCGCGGAAAAAGCCATTGTTTACGTTTGCCAGTTAGGCCCTAATGAAAAATCTCAGTCGTTTTAACAATCCGAGGTAGTAACATATTTAGTAATTCTAGACAAAATCGTCTAAAGGTCAAAAGCAACAATTGTAAACAAAGACTTCAAACGTAAATTTCCTAGAAATGACAGGTTCCTAAAATCTATATCTACTACCGACGCGAAGGTAATAACTCCTTCTATCTGTTTCTGGTGTAATTTTTTTGTGGGAGCAAGCAGATCCCAGAAACATACACTAGATGTCATTGTTTACAAATGTTACTTTCGACCTTATGACTATTTTGTCTAGAATTCAACCACAGAGAACAGATAGCCAAGCTGGAGTGCACACCGTGTGAAATTTCTGTAACTGCAATATTAAAAGAACAGCTCGTTTCCGTTAGTTTTGCTGAATCGTATGTTGATGGCGCCACTTGTTCGCCTCGAGATTTGATAGTCTGTCAATTTTAATTTGGTGAAACCTATAGACTAGGCGGCGTTGTTTCCAAACGGTTTGCTCTTAGGAATTTACACGGTGAAGGTCTGTATCGTGAACGAAAGAAATTTCTTTTTGTATGCCGAACCCATGTTAAATTCCGTTTACTGAATCGGAAAAGTAAAGAATCGAAAAGAAACTCCTGCAGCAGTATCCACCTGAAAAGAACGAAAAATAGAATTGGAATTTGTCAGATTTCAACGCAAACTAATGGGAGCTGTCACTTTTACTATCGGACAAATATTCCGCATGCAGATCAATTGCCGAAATTCCGCCTGGTATTATGGTACGGAATTCCGTAACCTCTTTACTTTTTATGTCGATACTGGCCTTAAAGTGGAATAATAATGCTCGAGCCTGGATGTCTGTTCTCTGTGATTCAACTTTAGTTAGGTTTATAGTTGTATGCTGTGAACCAGGGATGCCAGATATTTTTATCAGATTCCTGCGATAACAAATTGAAACGTCTGGAAACGTCTAAAAAAGTCTGTAAATTATTATTTCTTTGCAAAATTTGACTCCTTTCAACGAAAAGACGTAATAAGCGAGGTCATTATCGATATATGTGTGATTATGTATACATTCCTGCATCTTTTTCTAGGTTTGAATACATTCTTAAACTATTGTTTCATATTTTCGAGGCATTCAATTGTGTCACAATTTTCTATAGTTTTTTTTCCCTGTAACAGAATTTCCAGTTTTGTATTTGAAAATCAAAATTTAGTTTTCATTTGAAAAATTAAACAGATTTTTTTTCTTTGTCAATTTTTTTTCAATAGATTACAATGAATTACAGAGTTAATTTTCCGTAACATTAAATAAAAAGTTGAATTCATTCACTTGAATTTATATCATTAAGAAAAACAAACACTACAATGAAACTTGTTGTTATGAAATTAAATGTTAGGGTAAAAAGGATTATTTTTTGTAGTTAAAGCCGAGGGCCTGTCAACTGGCGTATCTTCGATTTATTTTTCGGCATTCAAAAAGGTACATTTTATATTTTCGTTTGAATATTGTTGTATCGTGGACGTGTATTTAATGGAGCATTTAGTGTTATTTTGCGTATTTTAAGTATTGTACGCAGTATTTCGTTCTTATTAGTGAGTTTATTCGTATTTGATACGGAAGTATATATTTATTAAAGCTTGTATTTTTGGTTTAGTTGATAGATAGAGTTGATTGCTTCTTGGTTAAAATGGTTGGGTAGTTCCCAGAACACAACAATATAATTTGCGTATTGCTGAGATCCATCTGGAACATCTTAGAAGCAGTTCGTTCCCGATGGAAGTTTGGAAGTTATGCATTTAAATATGAGCTTATTTGAGATTCCAAAATCGTCATTTCGGTGTAAACAAACGACTTCCCTATAGTAGCACGCTTGGTGCAAGCCGGTTACAGAACTTCCATTGTCACTCCGTTGAATCACAATCATGTTGCTGCAACCAATTGTGACAGATTTGTGTTGCTTGGGTGGGTTGACGTTTCTTCTCCAAGCCATCTAACGCACTCTATATTGATAGGATTGGTTTTCCTTCAAAAAGGATATTAGCCCTTGAACTACCCTTAGGGCATCATCAGCGGTGGTCTATTTTTGGAAAAGTTGTATACTTGTATACTAATCAATTGTATTGTAGAAAATAATGTAAATTGAGACATCGTTAATAAAAAAGGGGGTAGTTATGTATTTTGACCATGCATAACAAAAAATTTCGAACAAATTTGGGTCAGTTACTATTGTTTGTATTATTTCATAATTGTTGAAAATTCTACCACATAGAGTGAATAGTCAATCTAGTCTAATGACAATATGCATTTTTCATTTATCTGATTCATGAACAATCATATTCATGGTCGGAGACTTTTTGCCATGGATTGGTTTTACCAAATAATGTTTACTTCCAGTAGTTCGTCGTTAGCAGACGACAACGAATACTTGCTCTTTCGCTTGGCTGAAGGTGAGTGTGAATGCATGCATTTCGTTTAAACAATATTAGATAATGCTGATTTGTAATTTGGCACCGAAAAACCAAGAGTCGAAACGGAGAAGGTCACGTCCTGGAAGACGTTCCAACGTCGACCGTGATTTACGTTTCGCTCATCAGAAGCTGTTCTAGGACTACTTTACCGACATGCCAACCTACGACATTTACTACAACCACTAGAATCATCTGATGACTTTTTCCAGCTTAGTTACGATGCAACTGGAAAAGTCGGCCTGGGCCCATTAAAAAGTGCACTGCAGCCATCCGGATATTGGCGAGCGGTTCCTCAGCTAGTTCTCTCGACGGAAATGTGAGGATCGGGGAGTCAACCAGCCTGCTGACCCTGAGGATTTTTTGCAAACCTATCCTGAAGACTTATGGCCCGCAGTATTTGCATCTCCCAACACCGGAAGAGGTGAAGAAACTGATAAACGAAAATGCTTCCCGATTCGCATAAATTCAGTGAACTTCCCAGAAACTCAAGGAACTTATGAAAAGTTCCGGATACTGTTTAAAAAATTCAGGAATCTTTCCAGAAGTTTTACTAGTTTTACTCCCTGATGTTTAGGGATCATCCCAGAAAATCAGGCAACTTTCCAGAAGACCATGTAACTTCTCAGAAGTAAGGGCTCTTCCCAGAAGGCCAGGCAACTTTCCTGAAATTCAGGGTATTTACCAGAAATTAGGGATTTTTCAATAAATTCAGAGCGCTTCACATGAGTTTAGGGGTGTTTCCCAAAGGTTATAGTATCTTCCTAGAAGTTTAGGCAACAATACAGTAATTCGATTAGTTTCCCAAAAGTTTCTCAGAGTTTTAAGCAATTACCCAAACATTTAGGGAACTTACCAATAGATTTGGGAATTGTCCAGAAGACTCGAGAACATAGCGGGCTATTTATAAACTACTTAGACTTTTCTGGGGTGAAGGGGGGGGGGGGGGTTTGACCAAAGTCTACGCTCCATACAAAAATTCCAAAATTGTATGGAGAAAAGTCTACGAGGGAGAAGGGGGTCTGAAATTTTCAAAAATGAGTCTACGTGGTTTATGAACAAGCCCTAGAGAATTCATGAAGCTTTTCAAAAGTTTGCGGGTCTTCCTAGAGTTTCAGAGAACTTCTCAGAAGTTCATGAAATTTCCCAAAAGTATAGGGAACTCTCAGAACTTCAGGGGACCAGTAGGAGTTCCAGGAACTCCCTTGATATTCAGGATACTTCACAAAAATTTAGAAAACTTCCCAGAACTTCAGGAAGCTTTCGTAAAGATCAGGAAACTTCCCAAAGATCAGACAAAAAATCTAGAAGCTCAGCGAACATCTCAGACGTTCAGAGAACGTCCCAAAAATTTTGAGAACTTCCCAGAAGTTCAGGAAACTTTCAAAAAACATAAGATACTTCCCAGATGCTCAGGAAATACAGGAAATGTCTTGGGATCTTCCAAGAAATTAAGATAAATTTCCAGAAATTCAGGAAACTTCTAAGGAGTTATTGAGCATTCTCAAAAGTTTGGGAAATATTCCAAGGACTTTTTTCACAAGCTAAAGGAGTTTAAGGAACCTCCCAGAAGCAGTTTCAAGAAGAACCTAAACTTCTTACTACTCGATCATTTTTCGTACCGAACCAAGACGAGAATCAAAAACTCAACTACTTTTTCAATGTTTAATCAATTTCCCGGAATTGCCGCCGTATCACAATCTTAGAGATTCTCAAAAGTTCTTGTAAGGTTTAACAACATCTCGGAAATGCTACTCATTAAAAGTTTTGCAAATCGACCAATTTCCCAAACTTTTATCAACTTCTCGTAAATTATTCAAATTTTTGGAACCCCAAATATTTTGTGGGAAGGTAAATGTGCATCTCAGAGTTCCGGTAAAATCCAAAAAGTTGTTTTTATTCCATGGACGATCAGCAAACTTTTTGGAAGTTCAACCAAGTTTCCAGAACCGTTGCGAATTTTTCTGCAATTCAATAGAATTTTCTGAAGTTCCACCACTTCTCTTTTCAAAAGAGAGCGAGCAAACGTCATGATTATCTTCCAACTTACAATACGTTGATTCAACTTCCGAGAAGCTTAATCAACTTCTGTCAAGTTCATTATATTTCCACCCAATCTTTAGTAGGATATATTATCATATTCCGCACTTCATAGTAATTCAGAAAATAATTTTCAAGAGTTCGTTCAGTTTCTTAAACCTTATAAAAGTTCTGACCAATTCATGTATTTGCCGAGAAGTGCAAAAGCTGTTTTATATGCAATTGAATAATATAGTATTAAGAAACAACTTTTGGAAAAATCAAAGTCCGAGAAAAACGAATTCAATCTATCTTCAAGATATAATTGGTTTCTCCCGGAAAGCTGATCAAATCTGGCATTGTAAAATGTATCTTCTTCTCCAGAAGTTAAGCCTGAACATCTGATCCCCAATAAACAGGCTTCTCTCAAATTTATCTGTATGAGCTATTTGCTAGTGCTAATTAAGGACTATTCCATCAATGAACCGATTGTTTACATAGAATACTTCATTATTTTTCAGTTCCGAGCAATCAAAATACTATTCAAAATAGGAATTTGCCACCAAATTAGTCGTTGAATCCACAACAGTCACCTTATTTCGAACTAGTTAGTGTTTTTCGGAAAATGCAGTGGCTTAAAAAAACTAAGAGAACCATTCGTCATTCAGGAATGAAACGAAGAGGTAATTCGCAAACACCGGGACCAACTTGAGTTAATTATAGGCATCCGAGACGAGCAATGGCCATAATATCAAATACGGCCACATTTCGGCTCTTATTTATACCTCAGAATATACTTAAAAACTCGAGAAGCTGAAATTTTACTCATTTTTCGGTATTATCAAGTAGCGTGTAGTGTTTTGGAACGGTATGTTTCTTGTTTCAAATTGCTGCACGAATACATCAAAACATATACCAGATTTAGGCATTATCAACGGCAATCCAAATCGTGAAAGGGATTTATTTTTTTAGACCAAACGCAGGAAACATTTCCGCATCCGTGTTGTAAATTTTGTTTTATATTGAATCTATTTTTCATCATTTTAAATTTGGTGTATGTTTTGATCTATTCTTGCAGCAAATTGGAATAAGAAAAATACCGTTGCAAATCACTACACGCTACTTTATAATACCAATTATAGTGTAAAATTTCAGCTTTTACTAAACACTCTTGTTTATCCGCTGCCAAAAAACAAATCAGCATTATCTAATCTCGTTTCAATGAAAAGCATGCATTCACACACTCACCTTAAGCCAAACGAAAGAGCAAGTATTCGAGCTAACGACGCACTACTGGCATTAAAAATTGTTTGGTCAAATCAATCAATGGCAAAATGTTTGAGAAATATCTGCGATCTCTAAAAAATAACTTCTGAGTTCTGATTCACAGGATGACAGGTGCTCGCGGGTTAAACATCAAGAAATACAAAACCGGTGCGGGAACGCAAAGTTGGTCTATTTTAGCTTGTTCTATTCAAGTTTCGTTGATACAAATCGAGCATAAAGATGTTCTAAAAATAGACCACCGCTGAAGATGCCTTTAAAATGCTGCAAAATAGATCCGGTACAAAACAAAATTCACAACACCGGTGGTGCAGCGAAGTTTTTGTGGTTATTCTAAAAAAATAAATCCTATCCACGATTTGGACCACCGTTGAAGATGCCCTTAGGCTATGTGCCAATTCGCGAATTAATTTTAATTTAACTTAAACTTGACAGATGCAAAATAATTGATTAATCGATTAAAATCCCTTTGTTAATGCATGATCATGATCAACAAACTTTGGGTAAGGTGTCAGTCAATATTGAGTTCCCACCTGTCAGAAATAAGTCAGCTCGAGTAGCAGATTTAATCGATTATTTTCCATCAGTCAAGTTTAAGTGAAACTTAAAATTAATTCGCGAATTGGAGCTTATTCCTTACAACAAATTTACAACAAGTGCGTTTCCGAAGTTTTCAGTTAGATCGAAGATTCCAAAAATGCTTAACGTATGGCCATTTTTACCAACAATCATTCGATTCGTAAAACATCGCATTTTTCCAACTTCGCACGAACTGCGTACCCATGGTTACCATAATTTATAACCCTAACCCAAAGTAAAATTAGAAAACAGACCTTTCCTGCTCACTCCATCCGAGCCAGTTTGGTTGGTCAATCTATCAAGCAGTTCGACTTGTATCCATTTCCATTTTCATTTCCAACGGTCGACAAAAAAAAGGAAATCAATTTCATTCCCTACGCAGTCAGCAGCGGTAAAACAAGAGTCTTTCAATTTTGCCAAAAAAAGGAGCCAATTCCGTGAAAATAATAACTTCCTTATGTGGTTAATAATTCATCGAAGATCTGCTCCTCGCATGTGCGTGTGTGTGCGTTTCCATGAATTATGGGAGCTCGAACCGGAACCATCCCCCGTCCAAGGGAAGGAGATGGTCAATCGGATGGTAATTGATCCCATGGATGGGAGGGGGGCGGGGGCGATCCGCTTTATTGATGGTCGATTTTCGACGGCGAACGAAAATGATTGATTATGACAGCAGTGAAAGGCAACAAATGTGTGACACCATGTTCGCTTGCTTTGCTCGTCTTGCGTTGCTCTATCATCAGGAGGGAAGGAAGGAAGCGATAAAATTGGCACCGAAATTGCTTACTTGCTGGACTTTGGACGAGTTTTTATCTCCGATCTTCGGCCCGAATAAAAAAGTTTCTTGCTGAGGTGATTAGTGCGGCATCGTTAGCGAATTAGGGTGAGAGTCGGTCGCTTAATTCGAAAATGAACGGATACTTAGATTAGACCAATCAACTCTTCTGGGTGGATTGGAGATAGGAGAGAGAGGTTATGTCTTGCCATTTTGAAAGACAGGGGCTGTGCGTCAAAATTTTGTTTAACTTTTATTCGGGCTACCCTTGTCGTCTTCGTTCAAGGAATATGTATCAATTTCTATCCCAGCTGGATAGTCTGTGCCTAGATTGAGTGGGGATAATATGATTACATCTCACGCGATTATAAGCTAGATGAACATTTCAAGAGGCTCCATCTATTCTTATAATTGATTTCTTTTTTTTTCTGATAGCCAAAGCTCTACTTATAGAGATACAGCAATTGCCTTCCTCAAAAATGACGAGAATCAATCAAAGCGATAGGATCTTTTGCAAAATTTTCTCCATCTGATTGCACGGCCATCTTCGATGAGGGCAATCGATCAAAATCGTTCAGCCGCTTGAAAACGTTCAACATCAATTACAAATGATCATCGTAAATTGCGAATGTCGCTAACTGTCATGTCAACACAGCACCAGACAGGTGCGGTAATTCAAAACATCTGAAATAAAGCCAATCACTTCGAATTACCTTCATCTAGCCTTTTCCCCAAACATCTCGGGAACCCCCCCCTCCCCTCATCCTCCCACTCAGCTGTTGCGTGTTCTTTGACACCGGTCCCACGGCGATGAATACATAAATTCCAATTTGTACCACCTCGGCAATTTTCCAACGAATTGGAATCGTAGCGAAGGGGAAGAAAGAAAAAGCCGAAAATTTGTGCTTAAAAGAAGTTTTCCGCGCGTTGTTGTAACCCTTGTACGAGAGTGCAGAACACTGGCTCCCCCCTCTCCTCTCTCCCCAAGTCTCTGGGCAGAGTTTGAATTGAGAATAATTTATTACCAAAGAAGGCGAAAAACGGTGAAATTTCTTTGGCTTTTGCATGCCATTCTTCCACGCGCTAAAGGTGCTAAAGGTAGGAGTGTTTTTCATTCAGTGTAGGCGACCACCAATGATAATGTTTTGTAACCATGGGCAATGGAGAGAAAGTTAAACTCAAACAAAATTATGCTTTACAGGAGAAGTTTTCCGCTCCGGGATCGTAAATGAGGTTTGAGTTTATTCTTAGCGTGTACTGTTTTCTTGTAATTTTTTGGGTCTATTGTTTCATGTTTACTGGGGGGTCGAAAATGTCTGATGAAGTACTTGAAAAACAACGAAATCTAAAATCTGAAAGCAAATAATTTATCGATTGAATTCGAGATTCTTTCCCACTTCTCTTATTCGACCTTTTGTCCTTTCAACCGTTTGTCTCCCTAACAATCTTTCGACGTTTTGTCAATTCGACGTTTTGTCAGTTCGATGTTTTGTCCATTCGACCTTTCATACCTACGAGGCAAACCAGTAGTTTTAATATGTGTAGAATAACCCGAGCAGGAAAGGATAACTTGATAACTGGCCTTGGTACTTAGGAGCTCAAATTAAAAGGTAAAATACCTGAGGATAATATAATTGTTAAAATAAAATTGTTCTTATAATGTTATGCGAATACTAAATTGAGGTGAGACAATACCATAATAGGTACCTCTCAGGTATTCCCAGGTATCCTGAATAACCAGTTTTGTTATCCGAGCGATATTTTGCTTGCAATTCTTAGGTATTATGTTTAAATATTTTACCTCCCCGAGCAGGAGAGAACAGCATATGAATACCTAATTTTGTCTTTATAAATGGCCTTGGTATTAGAGAGCTCAGATTATGAGATAAAATACCTAAACAAAATACCTAAGAATTGCAAACAAAATATCTCTCGAATAACAAAACGTGTTATTTCGGATTCCTGGGAATACCTGAAAGGTACCATTTTTGGTATCTTTTTACCTCAATGTGGTATTCGCATATTATTGTGGGAATAATTTTAAGGTATAAGCCTCAGGTATTTTAACTCCCCGACCCGAGCAGGAGACAACAACATATGAAAACCTAATGTTGGTCTTGATAGCTGGCCTTGGTATTAAAGAGCTCAGATTAAGAGGTAAAATACCTAAGCAAAATACCTAGGAATTACAAGCAAAATATCTCTCGAATAACAAAACTTGTTATTTTGGATACCTGGGAATACCTGAGAGGTACTATTTTGGTATTGTCTTACCTAAATTAGGTATTCGCATAACATTGTGGGAACAATTTTATGGTATTATCCTCAGGTATTTTACCTCTTAATCTGAGCTCATAAATACTAAGGCCAGTTATCGAGTTATTCGGTCCTGCTCGGGTTTTAATCCGAGCTCTTTAGTACCAAGGTCAGTTATCAAGATAAAAATTAGGTATTCATATATTGTCATATATTGTCGGGAAGTGTACCCGAACAAGAGACAACAACATATGAATTCGTAATTTTGATCTTGATAATTGGCCTTGTATTAAAGAGCTCAGATTAAGACGTAAAATATCTTAACAAAATACCTAAGAATTGCAAGCAAAATATCCCTCGAATAACAAAACTTGTTATTTTGGATACCAGAGAATACCTGAGAAGTACTATTTTGGTATGGTCTTACCTCAATTTGGTATTCGCATAACTTTATGGGAACAATTTCATGGTATTTTACCTCTTAATCCAAGGCCAGGCGTATCCCGAGCAGGAGGGAATAGCTGACTTATAAAGTAAGCATACCACGTTGTGTTATCATCCTGTAATTCTGGTATTCATTTGCTATTTAGAATTTCCTTGCAACAACTACTTAATATATCAGAGAGGTATCCCAAGTAACCACAACTATTATATTATTGCACTTATTCAATCTAAAATCAACATCTGTAGTGCGGGATCTCATCAATTCAACAATTGTCAAGTTATGAAGCGTTAGATTAGCTTTAGAATGTAATGATGCCTTACCAATGCAATAATGCTACCTAAACAATGTCTTATGGCATTACAAAAGATATAGCATTAGTTCGATCTTATTGGGCCCTTTTCAGCTTTAATCTAACTTCAATGAGCAGGAGAGAACAGCATATGAATACCTAATGTTGATCTTGATAACTGACCTTGGTATAAAATCTTAGATTCAGAGGTAAAATACCTAAGATTTGCAAGCAAAATATCTCTCGAATAACAAAACTTGGTATTTTGGATACCTGGGAATACCGGAGAAGTACTATTTTGGTATTCTCATTGTGGGAACAATTTTATGGTATTATCCTTAGGTATTTTACCTCTTAAGCTGAGCTCCTAAATACCAAGTTCAGTTATCAAGTTATTCGGTCCTGCTCGGGTAGACGTAATACATATGCCCTATATATGCATGCTATTACAGCCTCGTGGTTTCTTGGGAAATTACCTCTTGTAGGTATTACTCAGGTCAACTTCGTGTTCATCAGTTCTTTTCGTCACATCTGCTAACGGATGATGTGGGGTGATTTTCACCTACAGTGAACATTATATATAGCACTTGTTTTTGTTCTCAATGATGTATGAGATACACAGTGTCACAGCTGTTTGACGAAAACAAAACAGTTTGTCAATTGAGCTTGTTTACATTTTATTAGCGCACACTATCCTCCCAAACACAATGATAACGGAAACGGAACATAAAACGGCAAGTTGGACAGTTGTTGCAAGTGACTTCGATACGTCCAATAAGAATCGGCTTGGATGTAGCCTGTTTTTTTCAGCAAGCAGACTTTGCCGTTTGCCGTTGCCGTTCAGGTTCCGATTTCATTGTGTTTGGGCCATAACGCACCTTCTGGATCGAAGCGGTGTAAGCAAGAGGGGATCATTTTGAAGGGTAAACAATGAATGCGTTCAACATCATGTGCTAGATACACTCCCGTTTCATTTTACTCAATTTTTGTATACTATCTCTTTCTCTCTCACGGAAATGTTTACTCAATTTTCGTAAAAAGTGGATCTCTAGAATTTTTTTCATAAGGCGAATCTAACATTAAGAGCCTCTCTTTGATTACTTTCTCTTTCATTCATATTCCAATCTCCTTTACGTTTTTCATTCTACTATTTGTAGAGTATGCTAGCACTGTTGTGTTTCGTTCTGTGCTACAGAATCCATTGAAAGTTCTATAATGGCGCTGCAATGAATGAAAGAGAGGGAGCCCCGAGAGAATCTCTCACTGTTAGATTCGCCCTAATAAAAAAACCCTAGATGTACTCGAAAATTGAGTTGATCCACTTTTGAAGTCAAGTGTATGCACGTAGGTGTCGGATGAAAAGGAGGAACACAGTGTGTGTGTGTGTGTGTGTACAATCTAACACTCATTGGCCGGCAATAGTATTATGGAAGAAATCTGTTTACAACAATCCCTCAAGTGACCATTGGAAGCAGCTTTAATCCGAGAGCTAGAAAGTGATAGCTCTACTGCAGATCCAGCAACCCATTTCAGAATGTCTGGAGAGTCACGCCCATTCCGAGGTTACTTTCACATACAATAAGCCCCGCATGTAAACATTACCGATATCATTTGGATAAGGGCACTGCAACACACTTCCAGATTTGGAAATCTTAAATTTCCAAATCAGGCACGTATTTGATATTATTTAAAAATAAGGTTGACGTTATATAGTTCTAGTCAGATACATCTCACCAATTGCCGCTTCCTTCGTCACACTCTCTTGTTCATTCGTAAACATAAAAATTCTCGACGTTGCCTCGTAATTAATTTCATGCACTCCAGACAAAATAAGCGCAAAAATTAACGTGGCCAAACCGCCCGTTATACATGTAACCTGCATAAGAAAACTCTGTACACTACATGGTGAACGCATCTGAAATTATGTGGCAGCCTTTCCCGCACGCATGCGCATTGTCTTCGTTTGCTGCTTCTGATAAGCAAATGGCCGTTTTCTACACGCACTGGTCTTCTTTTTTTTTCACTCCACACTCTGCTACACTTCAAAACTGCTAATAATCATCGATTCACTCGCGACAAAGCGGACAAACGCTCAAACCTAATAATGTATGTCCGGATGTCTCAATACTACCACTAATAAGCAAAACTAAGCTGATGTAACTCCTCTTCCGGGTGCGGGGGCGCAGCACAAAAAACCACAAAATGTGGATGTCAAGGGGGGGGTGCAATAATAAGACGGGCCGGTTTTGATAGCATAAGTTGCTTCAACTGTAATCAAATTGGAACCTTTGTAAGTACACATATTATCTTCATAATCTTAGGTTATACTCACAATTCGGTAGCCTTTTGTATCGTACACCCTAGTTTGCCTTAGCCTTACACGAGGTACAACCTACAGTTTTAACTAAGAATTAATTATTTTATTATTAACTTAAATAATCTTACTCTACTTTTCTCTTTTCAGGTTTCCCGAGATCGGATTAACGGATTTAGAAATATCTCTTTATCTTTAACGGATTTAGAAATAACACTTTATCTCACTGCTAAATTTTATCGCGGACTGTTCTTATCGATACCGGAAATGTTCGATTGTCACATCGTGGATTGACATCTGTCACTTCAATCCCGACGCGAAGCTTTGACAGCTTAACGCGTCGCGTCAAAGTCGGCGAGTGACAAGGTTGCCAGCTTGCCGTTATCTGCGCCGACAGTGGAAATACTACCGACACTAACACACTTCGGGTGGGAATCGATTGTATTCACTACAAGTTTTCCAAAGCAGGCGGATATTTTATGATTTCACTGTTAGTTAAAGTTAAATTACGAATTATTGTTTGTTTTTTTTTCCGCGAAAACGACGCAGTAAAAACAAAACACGTCAGTTTCAAAGCACGGCTTGCTGCGATCTCGGATGAAAAGGAGGAACACAGTATTTCAATAATCATTTGTTTTTTAGAGATGAACATTTTGCAGAGTCTCGATCTGTGCACCGATTCAGAATTATGAGAAGTAGTCAATTGTAAGAAATCAGGCATAAGCATTTTCACTGGTATCACGGATTATTTTTTTGTTATTTAAATGAAACCTTGCACATGCATTTGGCTGAATAGACTGACTATTTTTCACAATTGAAAACCTGACTTGACAAATTGACTGAAGAGTAGTTTGTTGGAAAATGTTGGAAGAACGCTGTCATAAAAATTGGTTAGTTAGGGTAGCTCGAATACGGTGAATGGTGGTATGGAAAAACTGTTATAACTGAACAAGTTGCAGCCCTATTTTGAAACTTGTAACAAAATATACACTGATATTTTTTTCGTGGAAAATAATAAATTTCCCAAAGACATATTCATAAAAAACTAAATTTATTCAATATAAATTACTTTGCCAAATTTATTTATATAGGGAAAGGGGATGTAATGTTAGCCTAGCTCCTTCATTCAGCCTATGTACCAAATATGCCGTTAATTCAGTGATAATCAACAAAATCATGTTGCTATTAGGATGACCGATTAAATTCGAAGCAATTGAGACTTATTTTTAATAAATTTATAGTTGTTCACTTCCGTGTAATTTTGACGATTTTTTTGACTTTTTAGACACCATGACTTCACTAGTTAAGCTGAACAGATTGTCTGCACGATCTTCGAATGATCAAAATTTGGTTAAATCGAACCGACAAATCAAGTATTGCAGCCTAGATATACAAAAACCTAAAAACCAAAAAATAAAAAATAATAATAATAATAATAATAAAAATGGTAATATTTAAAATAAATATGTCTGAGTTTCAGTTAAATATTTTTTCAAATCGCTCATAAAACCCAATTCAAATGAACAAAATCTGTGTAGAGTGAATTATCATGTTTTCATTATAAAATAGCCGATGAATCATATCTGAAAATCACTCAGGAGTTTCAAAGCAGATTAATTATATTTTGTTTTGTAAAATTTGGTGTAAGGTAAAGCGAATACAGCTGGCATTGCCTTAAATCAGAAAATCAGTAGAAAAATCCTTAACAAGCCTGCGTTTAATAATAAATGTATTGGATGGGACGAAGTTGCATCCGCAAATAAGCCCAATTTGGTGCATATAGACCGACATAACATCCATATCTCTCGAAAGTTTCTGACTTTATAAAATGAGTTGTGTCACTTTTCATGATACATACTACTAAATGGCTTATAAAACTTATCTAAGCAAGTGTATAATAAGTTAAATATCGCTTCCAGCTCAAATACTTTATGAGTTATAATTAAAATTGTAATCGATCGTTGCATATTAGGCTGAGTCAAGGGACACATACTCTATTGTCAAATATTTTGGCAACTTTTGATCTGAAGTTTATGAAATTTATTTAATTGTTTTTTGACTAAATTCAGTCTTAGATTGTGGTTTGTTTAACCTGCATGTTTAGTTTTAGTTTGTTTATATCGGTGTTTATGAATTTTATTTCTTCTTTGGATATGTACAAGTAAAAAAATGAACAATTAGAAGTAGACAATTTGGAATTAAAAATACACGTGTTTTGTAGCTCATACTTTAAATTCCTTCCTTCTTTCCATCCATAAATTTTTTATTCCGACTAATTTGTGACGGCCACGATTAACCGACCTTATCCTGTTATTTGAATTTTAAGATCAGTGATGTATATTGAAAATGAAAACTTGGCTTTGTAAACTTAATTAAAGATAATCGAACATAAAAAAAAATCTTTCTTGTACCTTTTTGAATGTTCGTCGTGAACTTAAACAAGACTACTTTCATTTTGCGAAGGGAATTATATCCTTTTATCAATTCAACGTTTCAACAAAAGAGAACACGTTTTCTGCTAAACGGACGACAAAGTGTTCACGTTTCTTGCAGAAATGGCGCCAGAATATACAGCGTAAACGTTTATCAAAGAAAGCAAATGCATGGCTGAAACATGGCATTTTTGGAGGAAGTAAGTATTTCGGTGAAGTTAATGTGCAGAATTTTTTTAAATGTAGGAATCTGCTCCATTCTATGGATAACTTCATTTGTGCCTTTTTAGATTCACATACAGAATCTCAATGTGTTCTATCCTTTTATACAGAAGACAACCAAACCGCAGCACTGTGGGACGAAACGCCAAAAACATGAACTTTTTACAATAACTCGTACAAACGTGTTCTTAACATTTTGGTGTCTTGAGATGAAAATTTTCAAAAAATATAATGCATTTAAAGGTGACAAATTTTAGTTCGCAGCTTCACCACAGGTGCCGCTGCAAACTTGATTTTTTTTAAATGATGAGATAGAGAGTTAGTGTCTTGGTCAAAGTTGTAGATAATTTTAAAACAAACAACATTGCTGAAAACACCAACCTTCTATCTGGTCACTGTGCCGAGGTACGTGTTTTTTAAAATGGCGGGCCTTGAAAACTAGTTTTTTGTGATTATTTAATAAATGTGCGGTTTTAGGTCAAAATGATGTTCTACAAAGTTGTACAAATAATCAAAATATAAATTCTCTATACTCACCTTACGTCTAAAACCTTTATGGGAGAAGTTATAGTAGTTTTATTGTGAAAAATATACGTTTTTCATAGCCCTTTAGCTGGCGGGGATGCAGAGTGGATGCAGCCATGAAACTTCATAGGGCTCAAAATATAGAGTATTGCATAAGGGCGCGTGGGCCTGGTATGTGCACAACTTAATAGCAACAGTTATGCATAAAATTTAAAAAAATATACAAAACATACAAGTTTTTACACGATAATAAGGTTCTCAATTGGGAATATTAGCATTTATGATAGTTTTAATGGCAGATTCGCTACTTCATAGAACACAGGTTCACTCTTGGGGATAATCATGGATACACATGAAACCAACATAATATGCTATAATACATTCTATATTTTGAACCCTATGAAGTTTCATGTGCATCCACTTGCATCCCCGCCAGCTAAAGGGCTATGAAAAACGTATATTTTTCACAATAAAACTACTATAACTTCTCCCATAAAGGTTTTAGACGTAAGGTGAGTATAGAGAATTTATATTTTGATTATTTGTACAACTTTGTAGAACATCATTTTGACCTAAAACCGCACATTTATTAAATAATCACAAAAAACTAGTTTTCAAGGCCCGCCATTTTAAAAAACACGTACCTCGGCACAGTGACCAGATAGAAGGTTGGTGTTTGCAGCAATGTTGTTTGTTTTAAAATTATCTACAACTTTGACGAAGACACTAACTCTCTATCTCATCATTTAAAAAAAATCAAGTTTGCAGCGGCACCTGTGGTGAAGCTGCGAACTAAAATTTGTCACCTTTAAATGCGTTATATTTTTTGAAAATTTTCATCTGAAGACACGAAAATGTTAAGAACACGTTTGTACGAGTTATTGTAAAAAGTTCATGTTTTTGGCGTTTCGTCCCACAGTGCGCAGCCGGGACCATCGAACAAAAAAGAACGGATGGTGGAAGAAATGCCAATACAGGTAAGGATGTATTTTAACATGTGGGTAGATGTGTGCTTTAGAACCAATTGTGCATTAATTTCAACCAATGGATTTGAGTCAACACGAACTTCTTTATACAAACATGAGAGTCTTATTGCAATAGAGGCCCAGATTGTGGCCAATGATAAGACTACGGAAGGAAATAAGACACCTGACTGAAGAAAACTCAAAGGATGTCAAACTCAGAGAGCCACTTCAAAAGCCGCAAACAACCGACGAATTGCAAGCGGAATGTATTGATACATCTCAAGACTCACTTGGACACGATGCACAGATCGAGACTTTGCAAAAACGAATTGCGAAACTGATAACCGAAAATACCATGCTCAAGGATAAACACTCTAAATTAGACAGTTAGAATTGGAAACTACATTGTAAATTAGTTCAAGATTCCAACAAGAGGACATTGTTCTCCACCGGTACTAATAAATCACCGGTACGGCTACTCAAGGCTTCGAAAATTGCAAAAGACAGCGATTACTGTTACAGGACGAAAATCACTTTTTGCGTGACGTAATTAATTAACGTTCCCATACCTATTTTGCTTAGCTTAGGAATATCGGGATCATCAGGATTTATAACGCACCAAGAGTAACCAAAACAATAACTCAAGGCGCAGTTTTTGTCATTTCATAAACATAACTTCTGATTATAACACACTTACAACAGTCTTGAAATTCATGACTTGGTTTTATGAAATTGATAAGAATGTCTTGAAAAAATCATTACTATTAGCTTAAAAATCCATATTGGCCACATAGATGTCATTTTCCAAGTAACATTGCCAAAACCATCCAGCTTCATTAGGTTTAATTAAGGTTTATGAATGCTACTGGAAATCAATTTGGCATCAAGACGTGCCAATATGTTTCATATTTTAGTTAGGCTTATGAAAACCTACAACGATAATAAAACCTTACAACGATAATAAAACCTATTTTCTCGGATTTTTTTACTCCTACATAAGGTTTTATTTCGACTTTATGACCTCTTAAAATGCTGTTTTGAATTGCCATTGTTCCAGCCAAATGAGCCCTAAATTTTTATTATCGCATTATGGTCAGTTAAATAAGAATTTGAAAACCATGTTGCCTTCAGTAAATGCATTCAACGGCAAATAGGTATTGACAGAAGTCAATGGGTTTTAAAAACGGCAATGGTCATGACCAAATAGTTTTATAGTAGTCATTGCGAAGATAAATTGCCGTTTTGGCAAAACTGTGATTTTTTCCAATCGCTATATTGAAATAAAAGAAACAATTGGAACGTAGTAAAAAAAGAGCACTAAATTTTAAATGTATTGCAAATGAACTGTAGATCAGAACAAATTTTGACATTCTTTAAGATAACCGAAAAAGAATTCCTTCAGCTTTCTGGAAATTTATGACTAATTTATCGAATATTTTTGTTTTTGTTGTTGCAAACTAGCATAATTTCTGAGCTGCATTAATTGCTGGCTCTTACCGTGCCAATATTCATCATAAAATTTAATGCGCATATGATTTGCAGCATTATACGCTGTAAAAAACTCATTTTGTTTTGGATATTTTGCTATCAAACTATATTTTTCGCAACACTAGAACTTTTTTCTCAGATATTATTTACTGTTAAATGAATCAGAAGAGCAGAGAATCGAACAAAGCAGAACAACAAAAAGTGAAGTTTGTGAAGTTTTAAAACGGTGGCCATTTAGCCGTATGTTGGTTTTGATGGCAGTCAATAGGTTTTATGAAGGTTCTCAAGTGGTCATAACATCTTTAGCAAGAACATTTTCAAAATCTGTATGGTATTAGAAAAGGTTTTATTATCCTGTTTACACAACCGTCTCCATGGCCACTTTGTTCAAATTTCCGCTTTAAGGAAGCATAGAGGAGGTGTTGGTAGACAACACAGTTTTACAGAATGCAGTTTTATCAACAAAGCCGGGAGGAGTGCTATACGGCTGGAATAAAACGAAATATTTTTACTTGGGATGGGTTTTATGGAATCAAAATAAAGTGGGTTCATGCAGTTTCATAAGGCAAATCTTATGCATTTCGATAGGTTTTTTACGTCAGTGTAAATGAATAGCATTTGTATTTTTTACCCATATCCACAAAGTTAGTTTAGTAAGAGTGAAAATTCCAGCATAATTAAATAAAAATCTAGTACATTTATTCAAATAATAATTATAATAACAATGAAAATAATAATAATAACTTATAACCAACCCATGCATCATCAAACAGTCATAACTGGTTACAGTGACTTGATTGTGACCTTATTGAGTCATATTGAAGCTAAATTTACTGAGTTGCAAGTGTGCCGTTGGGAATGCATATGAGTTCCATAGGACTAACTAATAAATTTCATAAGATCGTACAGTGAAACTTATACGATAGCCATAAGCAAATCATTAAAAGCTTTTGTGACTACATTCATTTAATTAGGTAATAATACTAAATTCAAACCCTTTCCTTTTGCTTAATTTTCATCAGGTAAACGCAAATAAAAAATCATATAATCAGTGGAAAATATCCACTTGATTCCTATGATTCAGGAAGTGGAAGTCGTTTCGCAAAGTCAAGTGAATCTTATGTGTCAAATAACATGTGAATGATTATTCAAAAGAATTTATTTTTCTATGTGTTGTTCATGTAAAAAAATAACTTATTTTAGTATTGGAAAATATCTACTTGTGTTTCCAGTAGTAGCTAAGTGAAATATTTTTTCAGTGTAGATGACGGATATGTTTACCAATCATGAATGTGAATGAAGTTCGTCGGTGATGAAAATATCGTTTCATGACAGCACCAAGGTTTATAACATACATAACAAATTGTGAAACATCTATGTATTCGCCATTTGCTATCAACATCTATTTTTTACCACAAATACTACTTATTGCCTCTATTCTAACTTTTCATCACTGTCAATCCTGCACTCCCGTTTCATTGTACTCAATTTTCGAGTACAATTGTGTATTATCTCTTTTTCTCTCACGGAAATGTTACTCAATTTTCTTAAAAATTTGATCTATTCATAAAATTGAGAACACAGAAAAAAATAATAATTTTTAGAAGCGCGTAAAATGTTCCCTCGTGTAATACCAAGCCAAAGGAGGCGTAAACAACGGAATTGGCTGTAGCCTTTGCTGAGCCATAGAACAATGTTTGCAATCTTTCATATAACAGGCTTGATTCAGGCGTTATCTGGCTTAAATTTACATAAAATATCCATTATTTTCTGCCAAATCTAGCATTCCCTCTATGTGCATTAGATAAAGCAGAAAATTCAATTTTTCTTTTTATCTGTGTAGGTCCAATTTTTTACGAAAACTGAGTAACATTTCCGTGAGAGAAAAAGAGATAGTATACAATTGTACTCTAAAATTGATCAAGAAAAAACGGGAGTGCATGCTGTAATCTTTCAACATACAAGACGCCGATAGCTGCGAAGTTTTGGTAATGACGGCAAACTGGGTCAAATTTGAGATACACAGAAAAAAAAATGAACTTTAACAGACGCGTAAAAGTTCGCCTCAAGAAATTGGAAGGTCAATCCCAACGCTGAGTTTCATGTTTGTTGTAAACTGCTAGCCAGTTTTTAAATTTGGAACTGTCAAAACTAAAACTAAAACACGTTGATCGCAATGCGATGTTTTGAAAGTATTGATCGCTCATAATTTCACGTTAAGAAAATCACTTGCAAAACAAACCAAAAAACGCTTATTTGACAGTCATCAGTCAGAACAGTTGGCATAACTACAAAGAAAACCAATTGAAAACGATATTGCATCCGTGTTTCAAATCGCGATGAAAATAGAACAGAGCTGTCGAGTAGTTGTAATCGCTGCAAAAATTTGCTCGAAAAGTAGAACTGCAACACAGCATTGGGAATAACTTGTTTCAGTTCTAGTTGTAAACTAAAACAGCCCATACAAAGTAGAACAGTGTTGAGATCAGCCTAAGCAAAAGCAAGCGTAAACCACGAAATTGTTTGCAATCTTTCATACTACAGTCCTGGCATTAGTTTTTCATAAAAGTTCGTTAATTTATACCAAATCTAGCCTTCCAAATTAGATTACGCAGAAAAACACATGTTTCTTTCAAACTATGTCAACTACAAGTCTATCAATAAAAAATAATCCATAGTTTCTATTATATGAATCTGACGAAATTTAATGCACTGTTGAGCATATAAAAGGTTGCCATAGTAAATTCAAACTAATGCAAAATAATGCCATAGTAAATTCAAACAATTTCTGTACAAAACCTTCAATCATCCAAATATTTTCCAACCATGCTGTCCATTAGGACCAGAACATAATCGAACATATGTGTATCGCTTGTGTCGCCATCGACCCCCAACAACTCCCCTGCCTCTTCCGTAGATTCTGTATGGCTGATAAACATGATTACAGCACTCTCCCTACCCTCTCCAATAGGCCTTCCGTCCGCCTAAGACCCAGCAAGCATCCCGAAACGAATGAAGTCGCCACTTCTACCTATCATCATCAGCTCCCCAACGACGACGACGACGAAGACGACGGTCAGCAGACGAAAATAGAAACCTCACACAAAGTGGCCCCCGCCAACCGCACTAACGAATATAAATTGGATTAGGCTGGAAGTTCCGGGATTTCTTTCCCAAATAGACTGTGATGAAAGCTTTCTACTTTCTAGCATCCTTCGTTCCAGCCTTGTGACACTGGGAAAGGGTTGTGCGTGTGTGTGTGTGCAAATGACGAAAATCACCGTCGTTCGTCTCAAGGAAGGCAAAACCCGGTTTGGCACAAGATTGATGCTCTCGAAAGATGGATGGTTTCTTCGCCCGCGTCCCTCCCAACTAGTCATTATTTATTTAGCGAATAACTCTTCCGGGAAGAGTTGCGATGTTTTTGGGAATTTTCAATTTCTCAGACCAGTTATCATCATAGATCGAAACGCGTGGAAAGTTTTAATTTGGGAAAAATAAAAACCCATTCAAGCGATAAGTGGCTTTTCATTTTATTTTTCGCTCAATCCGTCGTTTGTCTTTTCGCTGGAAATTACCACTCGACGGCAGAAGCTTTCCCGACACACACCCGACGGTCTCATGTGGCACATGATGCCACTTGACGTATAGCACGTACGTTCGGCGGGTTGCCTACCTCGCAGGCGAAAGTTTTTCGCGATTTTGCAGCTGAAGCAAAACTTTCTTTTTTTTTTCGGGATCTTATTGTTTTCTTTATGAGCAAATTTTACGACTGCTCCCGTTCGCGTTTTCTATCGTTCGTATGCGTGGAGGAAGTTTTTCCCCGCTTGGCGCTCCCCGGCGGGCTTCGGGGAGAAACCCAAAGCCGAAGAAAACTCATCAAAAGGCAAATGAATGGTAAATTGATATTCATGAGATGGTTTCAATTGGTCCAATTACTTATGCTGATAATGATTTTTTTCTTCTTTACTCTCGTCTCACGTTTCCAGCCGTTTCAATGCCGCCGAAGATTCCTTCGTTCGGTTCTATTGAAAACAGCATTCGATCAGGATGGTGCAGGGACAATGTCTCCTTGGGTGTTTTCCTCCTCTCATTTCCCTTTGTTCGGTTTGATTGTTTCGCGTGATTTGCTTCCGTATTTACCAATGGCACGGTGCGGAAATCGACGGAACGCGGCCTGACTCACAAACACCGAATCACCTTACCTAAATGGAAAACCTAGTCGACTTCCCGAGCAAAACGGGTCCCATTTAACCTATGTTTGAAAATGATGCTTGATAGAAATAGGTTCGAATTTCCAGATGAAGTTAGAAAATGTTCGTCGATACACAGAAAAAAAAGCGTTCCTGAAAATGGAAAAGGACGGTGTTCTAGTTCACGTTTTCAGTATTTTTACCTTTAAACTTTACTTAGTCCATGATAACGTGATTCAGTTCCTGGTGTATATTAGATTTTTCTCGAATTCATGACTGCAGTTGACGGATCTGGGCTCGGATTTATTTCCGTGTAGAACCCGAAAAAAGATTGAATGACTTATTCAAACAAACTTTAAGTAGAGAACGAAACAGATGTTTGAGTTTTTTTTTTTTTCGTAAAATACTTCCGGTAGAAGTTTTATGAAAACGGTACTTTCGAGTACTAAAGTGGGTTTTAATTTAAAAAAAACATGTGTTTTTCCATCTGTATCGATGATGGGCGTTCTTCCTAGTACAAACATATTTTTTCTCGATTTTTAAACAAGAAAAATCTAATCATTTCTAGTTTTACAAACCGACATGCAGGTTCACAAAGTGACAGCACTTAATTTTCAGTAGCGGGGGCTCCCACTATGACATATATGTCAACTTATGTATGCTATAAATCAATGGTTGGTTCGTTGGATAAGGTAGTCTGTTTTTTTTTTGTATCGTGTTTCATGGTGAAATACGATGGCGTTGTCTTGCAATCATTATTTTTTCATAATATTCTGAAACTGTTTTTTTCAATAGTTTCGCTTGTCAGAATAAAAAAATAAATTAAATACCGGTAAATTATTATAATACCCTATTGGATCCAATAACGTTCGCTCCCTCAACATTTATATTTTTATTCGGGTTCGCCTGGAAACGAGGGACAAGCATGTTCATCCCCTGCACACCATGCACATATTTTATTTTCATTTCGAACGCTTAACTGTTGGCTGTAGAGTAGATTAAATATTCGGAAGTCTTTCAATAGCGAGTGATGCGATATCTTTCGCGCTTGGACGATTTCGATTCAGAATAACGTCTGAATTGGCTAACGCTGGTAGATCACTTTTTCATGGTGCATTACAGGGTATCAGATCTGCCACTGAACTCTACTCAGAGATAATTCAAACTCAGGAACATATTTGTTTTCTTAGTCAATGGAACCTATCTAGGGAAATGGTGGGGTGCTCACTCGGAAGACCTCATTAAACTCTATAAAACAACTATTCTTTCAGTTCTCGAATATGATGTTTAAGTATTGCCCTTGGTTGTAGGCATTCAACGCACAACATGAGCCTGGAGGTTCTGGCAGAACTAAAACTCTTACTGAACCGATTCTGGGACCTCTCATCAAGAATACTGATCAAGTGTTGAATCAGTAACAATCTTGTGATTGAAAACTTCGAAGAAATGCTCGACTTGAGTACCAAGTCTAGGTTCTTACGAATCTATATTAACTATCTGTCAGTCGATATTAGTCTTCCAGGCTATAATTTTCCGCTGTGTACGCTTCCCTTATCACAGTTCCTCCATTTACTATGATCTCTCCATGAAACAGGATCTTCAAAGAGTTCCTAATCAACTTCGATCTATTTTATTTCCCCATATTTTTATTAAAAGGAAATACATGGACAAAAATGCCAATTTTTCATGGGTTTACCTTTACCCGCACTGACGAAACGACCCATGCAGCAACAATCATAGTAACCCATGAGCCATCACGGTAAATCTGAAGTATGCAATTATGACTTCAAAGTAGGCACTTTGCTTGAAGACTGGAATTATGCATAAAATGCCTAAAAAGGTTTTATGCAAAAATGCCTAAAATGGTTATACGTCAAAAAGTGAATACATTTTAGGCATTTGGCAGCATGTTAAAGAGATTAGAAACTATGCATTTTTTAAATGTGATTGTGTTGTAGTCTTTTTATAAAATAAAGATGAATAAGAAACTCAGCGCCAAAATCTCAAAACTTTGGATCTCCTTTTTTTGTAAACATCGACATTCTGTATCGATTTATCTCAAAACCTCGCACATGCAAATAAAATACACCATAAGGTCGGAACATGATTCTTTATGCTGGAATTGATGATTTGCAGGAGAATCAATAGTTCAATAGATATACATCAATCAAAATGATCTAAGTAGCTCCTCGTAGCCTGTCCGTGATGTTGACGTTTGCACCAAAAATTGTACAGTAATTTCAGCGCCACTTTGGTGATTAGTTGAATCTGATTCTCGTTTTCGGCATACTATTCCTTTTATCATAAATAAGTGTACGCCGGAGACCCTAACAGGATTTAACAAACAACCGAAATGGCGCTGAAATTACAGTAAAATTTTCGACGCAAAGGGCAATACCAGATTCAGGTTTGGCTTGCAAGAAATCTTTTTTATTATTTTCACTGTTTTCCCGGCAAAGCCAGTCGACTAAAACGAATGGATATCTCCACTTTGACGGTAGCCTTGTTTTTATGCATTTCTTCTATCACACTGAAATAAAAAAAGAACTTAAAAGTATTCATTTTTTGGGATTAAAAAGTAGGCATTTTTTGACGTATGGAGGATGTTCATTGAAATGCATAGAATGTAGTCAAAAAATGACTACCCCAGAATTACCGTGCAGCAGACAAAATTTGACAGCTCTATCAGTCGAACTCTAACCGTGATGGCAAACACAGTGAAACAACTCCGTTCAGAAGTGTGCGCGTTTAAAGAACGGCACGCCGCTGCTTGGCACTATTAGACAACAATCAGAGCATCGAAAGCAAGCCCGGTTTCGGACGGCCGACGACCCTGAGCGACAAGAAGCTCCAAAGGATGCCGAAGAGGAAGACCGAGGGAAAAGTAGCTACATCGCTGCGTGCGCTTGGCCGGGAGGTCGGTTCAACCGGCCAAACAGTGAAAAAGCACCTGGCGAACATGAACATACATGTCAGGAAGCGGAAGTCGCGTCCACTGGTTTCGGAGCTGCAGGCAATGACGCAGCGGCAGCGGCTGTATGAGATGGTCCACTCGATTTTCCCGGTGAATCGCGACGTGGCGGTGGTGATGGACGACGAGACCTATCTCTCCCTGGATGGCAACGACTGGCAGGGCACTTTGTATTTTACTTCCCCCACGAAGAAAGTGAGCTCCGAGGTGAAGTTCATTTCACACACCAAGTTCCCCAAGAAGGTGCTGCCGTGGCTGACAATCAGCGAGAAGGGGTTGTCAAAGCCGCTATTCTTTCGCTCCGGACTGGCCGTGAATGGGGCTATTTATAGTACAAAATGCTGCCGAAAGTTGCGTAGTTCATCAAGAAATACCATAAGGGCGAAGACGCAGTGTTCTGGCCGGCAATCAATTTTGCATTGAGGATAATTTCCGACTTGCCCATATCGCATTATTTCATCTTTTCGGATAGTATCAGTTCTATTGAGGCCCTTCGGTCGATGAAAACTGAGGCACCTATCTTACTTTCTTTCGAAAATAATGGAGCAGATGTGTGCGTTGGACAAAAAACCATTTATGATTACCTCAGTTCCAGCCAATAAAAAAGCGGACTCTCTAGCAATGGTGAGCGCACAGGAAGGCGAGATTTATGGAAGAAGAATTTCACATGATGAATTTTTCCCATTAGTACGTCAGAGTTCTCTTCAAAGTTGGCAAAACAATTGGACAAGTAATTTTCTTAGGCGGTAGTTACGTTCCATTATTCCAAATGTTTCGTCGAGAACGTGGTTCAAAAGTCTGGATGTAAGTCCCGGTTTCATTCGTGTGATGTCAAGACTTATGTCCAACCACTACTCGCTAGACGCACATCTCTACAGAATTTACCTCGTCGAAAGCAATTTATGTAGGTGCGGAACCGGTTATGATAACATCGCTCACGCGGTTTGGCATTGCCCCGATAATGATGCCTCCAGAGCATGACTGTTGGATACCATAGTGGCCCGAGGGAGAGGTAAGAGATGTTTGGGAATGCGCGATCTTCCCTACATGCAAGCGATTTACGAATTCCTTTGTTTGTCTGATCTAAGAGTGTAATTTTATCAGCCCCCTTCCTTCCACTCTAGTAAATTCCCTGCCATTGTGTCCCAGTTATATTATCCTTTTGTTTCCGTGATACTTGTACCTGCCCAGCAAACTGTGGTCACCCATCTGCTGGTTCGGCCTGAAAGGGACTACAGGGACCAAGGATTCGGTAGATGTCGCAACAATGGACAGCAACTAATATCTTAAATAAGTTACCTGTCTAGCCCCTTTCAAACGATGATGTGACCCATCAATCTCGAGTAATTGGCACCCCATTTACTAAAATCTAAAATAAAACATTGTTAATAACAATATTGAATATCGGCTCCGCAAAGTGCTACACACGCCTGAGCCTAACAAATAAATGAACTGATTGAAAAAAAAAAACGAAACATATCTCAGTTCTTATTGCATGTCATGTCTTGTTTAAAGTGACAATACTCGGATTAAGCCCCCGAGGACGAACTTGAAATAAGGAAAACATGTTTAGTCTTCATATATGTAAATTTGTTTTCTAGATTTGAAGCTCTAGAGTTTGAAGTGGTTTGGACTACACAGTTTGAAAGATACATTTAAATTTATGCGTTATCTAATGCATATAAAACATTAAACTTGGCATACATTCTGGCGACCTTTCATGTAAATTTAAACCAGATATCGCTGGAATCAAAACTGTTGCATGGAAGATTGCAAACAATATCGTATGCTGTATTGAAGATTGCAAACAACTTACTTTGCTTACGATTGCCTTTTCTTGAAATTAAACGAGGGAAAATCTTACGCGTCTGTTAAAATTAAAATGACCTGATCTTGCTTCCTGCCATTACGTAGGGCTCTGATGCATGGTCAGTATCGGAGTGATTGTTTGTTTTCTTTGCAATTAATCCCGTTTTATCACGTAAATAACGAAATTGTTTACAATCTTTCATACAACAGTCCTGATTCCAGCGATATCTGGCTTAAATTTACATAAAGGGTCGCAACAGTTTATGCCAAAGTATAATTCTTTCTTTCAAACGATGTTCAAGCGATGTTTGTCAAACTAATTTAGGTGATGTTTGGCATAAATTTACATGCAATATTCCCTGAACTTATGCCAAATCTAGCATTCCATATAGACTGTTCCGATTATTATAATTATACTAATGATAAACCGTCAATCCAAAATTAGTGCAGTATTCAACCAACGTTTGGCTGCGTCCTGTGGTTTACATCCAAATTAAGCTGATGTTGTCAGATTTTTCCATTTTTCGCACGGAAGTTTGAAAATGCGTGGTCTTTCTCCCGAGCAAAGAAAACGGATTGTGCACAAACGGTGCTCCTTCAGTAGTTTTTCGATCAGAAAACTGGCTAAGGAAGAAGGTGTGAGCGTTGGAGCAGTTCAAACCGCATTATGGAAGTATCAACAACAGTGCTCTTTCGTAGATTCTCCGAGACGGGGCAGAAAACCCGGTCCCGCTGACCTTACAATCGAGAGAAAGGTAAGGGACTCTTTCAAGCGTCATCCTTCAGCATCAGTCATAGATGTGGTGAAAAAGCTAAATTCTTCGGAGACTAATGATATGCGTTTCAAGGAGAGAATGGACCTGCAGATTCGTTGGAAGCAGAAGAAGTCAAACTGAAGCACCAAACAGGCTGAATCTGTGAAACCGAGGACTCGAAAGTTGTACGACAAACTGCTGACCAAAAAATCGATCTGTGTTATCATGGACGATGAAACTTATTTAAAACTCGATTGTAAAACTCTGCTGGGATCACAATTTTATACCTCGCCGAAGAGAAAGGATGTTACTGGATCGGTGAGAGCCATTTACACCGAAAAATTCGACAAGAAGGTAATGATGTGGCAGGCCATATGCAGATGGGGAAAATATCTCGACAGACATAATGAATGGTCAAATCCACGTGAATGAGTGTCTGCAAAAAAGGTTGCTATATTTGATCAAAAAACAGGCTTGTACAATCTTTTGGCCTGATCTTGCTTCCTGCCATTGCTCAAAAAATGCACTAGAGTGGTACAAATGTGGAACTATGTCGCATTCGTACCAAAAGAGATTAATCCACCAAACTGCCCAGATATTCGCCCTATCGAAACTTTCTGGGCATTGACGCAGGTGAAGCTCAGAAAACACATGAAACCAGCGGATAGTGCTGAAACAATTAAGAAAGATTGGTCAAAATTGGTGAAAATGGTAGGAGAAAGCAATGTCATAAGCAGAAGCTTATGAGTAGTGTTAATGGAAAAGTTAGAGAACTCACCTACCCTACGAAAAATCAAGCAAGTTGAAATGAAGATAAAAAAAGCTTTGTCATTTATTATGTTCGAGAATAAAATAATAAAAAATCACAGTATGGTCGTTTTTGTTTGAGAAAGAAAGTGTATTAATATTTTCCGGAACAGTCTGTATTTGTGCATTAGATAACGCAGACAATAACATGTTTCTTTTGAATTATGTTGTTAACTACACAGAACAAAATTATTGAACGTAAACAACAAAATTGTTTGCAATCTTCTATGCGCCATACAACAATGTTTGCAAACTTTCATACAATAGGCTAGATTCAGGAGTTATCTGGCTTAAATTTACATGAAAAATTCCATAGTTTTCTGTCAAATCTAGGGTTTCCTTTATGTGCATTAGATAATGCCGAAAATTCAATGTTTCTTTTTATCTGTGTAGATTTCTGATGATCGGATGTAGTGACCTTAGGCAGGAGTACTTTTGCAGACAAAAATCTGGCGAGGTGACCCATTTTCCTCTGAAAATGAATTCATCCAATCATTCTTTGGGAAAATTTGCAAGGAAACTTTTCTTTCATGACCGCAAAGCGATTCGACGCATTTAAGGCAAAACCGGCGCCGGCGTCACCGAATGCAGGTCAAATAATGAAAGGGTAGGAATATGTTGACGTGATACTCGCTTTGTTGGGAGCCGTGAACACTTCTGCACTTCCACGAGGAATCACTGGGATGTTGGTAAAAAATGGTTGGGTTTGCAGCGGGATCCATTTTGGTGAACGGTTTGCTGAATTCAACTGACGTCAGTAGCGAATAAGATATTTTTATATGTTTCCAGTTTATTCTCTGCCCAGAGATGCACTGTAAAATCACAGACAACCAGACGTAACACTGAGAACAAATTGCCTTACAATCGTCATAAATTTTTATTTAGATTTGTTAAAACACTAGCGCTATCTGACGGCCGCTCTGCTCATATCAGTGTCAACCATGTTTGATTGTCTTGCCTGCCGCAACAGATGCTAGAAAAATAAAGAAGAATTTCCGCAGTCTTTACATTTCTGATTAGAGCAAAATAATAAAAATTCATATTTGCGTCCCATGTTTTGACTAAACAAAAAACAAAACATTTCCGAACCCACTCACACTTACAAGCGATGCTAGAGCAAGGAAATCACTCAGCAGGAAAATGTCATAATTGTCAATGCGCTACGTTAGTGGTGGCGCTGTGAGTGGTTGCTTGGCCAACTATTTGTATTCCAATTAATCGTATTTTTAGATGGACGATGGGCATCAATTAGAGTTCTACGTCTTTTTTTGAAAATTATTTGAATTTTTGCACGGATTCGAGCCAACAGTAAAGATGCTGTTGGGGCCTCTCACAAGTGTGGGATGATTTATTTGAGTAGCATAGAAAAAGATGTTTAAACATCGAGTTTGAGGACCGACTTAACTCAGCTGGCCAAATCGGACCAAAAGTTGACTTCGCCGCTATGCTTGCGGATGAAGGGCAATACAGGCTTTTTCAGGCATTCTTCGATGTAAACTTGAGATGTCATCGTCAAGGATGTGACAAATGGTTCCGTTTTCAGGCCACAACTGCAAATCGCTTACCAAATGATGGCATTTTTCATGAACTTGTCGGCAAACACGAGCTTGAATCTTTCCGGCACATCCCCACGTCCAGTCGCGATGTAAAACTTTTCTTTCAA
Source organism: Aedes japonicus (assembly GCA_034211315.2). Classification (NCBI taxonomy): domain Eukaryota; kingdom Metazoa; phylum Arthropoda; class Insecta; order Diptera; family Culicidae; genus Aedes; species Aedes japonicus. The sequence goes on along the minus strand of JASCZW010008715.1, from coordinate 31,746 downwards.
TCGCAAGAATGTTACAGCACAAAAACTGATTTTATCGAAAATAATTGAAAAGTAAACAAGCTTCATAAAATGTCAAAACTGTATCGACAACGACATCGTGAAATCATCTATAAAGGCTTACAATGGTTGCTGTGATTGAAATAAGTGCACCGACAAACCGACCCAAACGACAATAGAAAATGTCTTAATATTTCTGTTCAAATAATGTATTACAGACATCTATCTTCATGTTCGCTGAGAACGTTTATTGAAGCCACAAACAGGCTTGGGAACTTGATGAGAAAGTTCATGTCTGAGCAATTCTGGATACATTCATTTGATTTAGATAAAATGATTCTATAGGTTTTGATAAATGCAATCGCTGCACATTTGTATCGTCCTTATGGATTCTTGATCAATAGTGAAGATTGAGTTACATGTCGGTTTGTCGCTGCTGAAATTGCGGTAGTTGAATTTTTTTTTGTGGATTTACACAAATTTTAGAAAATTTAACAATAAATGAATGGGGTACTAACGAATATACTATATTAAAACAAAATATGTAAGGCACTTCACATTTTTTCAGACAACCTCTTTTTTGCGTATGTGGCGCCAAAAGTGAGAATCGTGGCAACTACTACAATCTTAATCAATACGCTCGTTATAAACTATCCAACTTTCGTTATACCTAGCGTCATATTTCAAAAGAAGTCAACTGGCAAGTTGAAACAAATCACAAATTTTTAAACTAAGGCCCCAACTAAGGAATCAATTTCGACTCAATTTCGGCCCCAACTAAGGAATCAAACATCGGCTTGTCACCAGCTGTGAATGTCACCACAAAAAAAAATTCGTAACTATGATTTGTTGCAACTTGAACAGCATAGGAAAAATATCGACTGCTGAGGAGAAAGCGAGATCCCCAGCTTGCAATTATTATTTTTGATTACCATCGAACGATTTTCAAATATTACCGAGTAGAATGATTCTTTAATGCAATTACATAAAATTTTGGCCTGAAAATATCCTCAATTTACGACTAAAAATACATAAAACACATGCATTTTAACATTCGCATTTTTTATATTGTTGGCGAATGGTTGGAACAAACACATGTCGACCTATCCCAAGTAGCACACCACGATCATAATTAGTTGCAGAAACTTGATTATTACTAACAAAGGCACATTTATGTTTTCTCAACTTAATGGTAACATGTGGGGACTGGGAACTGGGGACTCGTGCTAGTTGCGAATGAATCTAATGAAGCTGCATTAGGAAACTTAACTTTTCAAGTGCATGGTTACTTATGATTGTTTGAATTTGTTGATACTTCGGAAAGGCTGAAAACTTTCAATCGAGTTTTCCGGGAAAATTTGCAACGCTGTTTTTTTTTTAAATTTTATGTATCTACACAGAAAAAAATAATTAATTTAAAAAAGCGCGTAAAATTTTCCCTCGTTTAATTAAAGCCAAAGGAGGCGTAAAAAACGAAATTGGTTGTAGTGATTGATGAGCCATACAACAATGTTTACAATATTTCAACAACAGGCTTGATTCAGGCATTGTCTGGCTTAAATTTACATAAAATATTCCATTATTTTCTGCCAAATCTAGCATTCCCGTTATGTGCATTAGATAACGCAGAAAATTCAATGTTTCTTTTTATCTGTGTATAAACTCTACCTGTGGACAAAATTTAAGACATAATGGAAAACCATCGGCCAATTTTGTACGATAAAAAAAGCAATGTCTGAACTAACTAGTTTGAAGGAATATTCAACATCTATGAGCACGTCATTTATTGAAGAAATCACGGCGGTCATTTTATTTTTCTATTTCGATTGAGCTTTCGTCCGATTCGTTGCCGTTACAAAATAAAAACGAAAAGAAACGTCACGAATCCTTAAGGAGACGTCGCGTCCATTAAACTCTTTTTCAAAGTACGCATTTTTGAGGAAAACTGGGATAACTCTGACAAATGCATAACGCAATTATCACCTCGATTAAAAAATAAGTTTATATGTATTTATTTAAATCTTTTTTAAGTATCCTGGCTTGGATAAAACTAGTCTTCTAGAGTTACATTGAAATGGGTAAAAGTAATTCTTTTCTAGAAGTAAAAAAACGCATTTTGATTTATCGGTGTTATTCTCAAAAGTAAGCAAACAATACTCATAAGAAGAGTATATTAGTTTTACCGTGAATATACGTTTACACAGATAAAAAGAAACATTGAATTTTCTGCGTTATCTAATGCACATAACGGGAATGCTAGATTTGGCAGAAAATAATGGGATATTTTATGCAAATTTAAGCCAGACAACGCCTGAATCTAGCCTGTTGTTGAAATATTGCATACATTGTTGTATGGCTCATCAAAGACTACAACCAATTACGTTGTTCACGCCTCCTTTGGCTTGGAATTAAACGAGGGAAAATTTTACGCGCTTGTTAAAATTAATTATTTTTTTCTGTGTAGATGAAGTCTACCAAACGGAAAGTAAAAATACATTTTTATTGCCTCTTTTATCACTAGTTGGTGCTGTTGGCAGCTCTACACGGGTCGCCGATCATGTGTATGTGGAAAATGGAAGTGACTTCTATCTATAGAAATAAAAATGTCACGATTTAACTCGCGAGCTGATGGACCGATCGGCGTGAAATTTTGTATGCAGGGATTTTTGGGGCCGGAGAAGGTTCTTATGATGATTTGAAACCTTCCCTTCACTGGAAAGAGGGCTCCCATACAAATGAAACACAAATTTCTACACAACTCGAGAACTAATCAAGCAAACCTCGCAACAATATTCTGCCACAATATTCTGTCTAACTCGGGAACTAATCAAGCAAACGGAACGAAATTTAGCATGTGGTGGTTTTTTAAGACAAAACATGTTTCTATGTTGGTTTGAGAACCCTTCCCATCCTAAAGGGGGGGGGGGGAGGGCAAAAGAAGCAAAAGAAACCAAATTTAGCATGTGTGAGGATTTAAAGGCAAGAAATGTTTCTAGGGTGAATTCAAACACAAATTTCAACCAATCCTGAGAATTATCAAGGTAACTAAGACACAAACTGTGTATTGTCTGGGTGAGAAGAATGTTCTGATAGAAGTTTGAACACCTTATTACTCAAAAAAAAAAAAAAAACTCATTAAAATAAAGCGCCAGTTCTATGTAATGTTCATTCATTTAGTTGCAGGCGTAGCAACGCTCGCACCGGGATCAGCTAGTTGATAATAATTTTCCAGCTAATTTTTAAACTGTATGGAAGTTGTCAGTATCTTCATTAGCGACGATTTTCTGCTCTTTTTATCACCAATTACTATGCTTATGCTTTGTTCATACTACAGCGTTGTAACATAATACAAGGCTATCTTGATGACATTTTCTGTGTAGATACTTTTCAAAACACCCTTGTATTATGTTACAAGCCTGTAGTCTGAACAAGGCATAAACAGCTCGAAAAATATTTTTTACGAGCTCGATCGGAACTGGATTCTTTCATCAAAGAAATATTGTTCCTGCATTGCCTTAACATTTTGACACGTTTGTTTTTTATTTCGCTTCGGAGGGAAGCGGAATTGCATCTCGGGATTCACATTGGTTCACAAGGATCCGTCGGAGCAAGAGTCAAAAATGAATGCAAAAGATATTGAGGGTTATTCCGAGAGTCGAAGTGACGTTTGTCACTTGGTGAAGTGAGAAGAGTCACCTGCAGTGACGTGACTCTCCATTTGATTTGCCCAGGAGAGTCACGTCACTGCAGGTGACTCTTCTCACTTCACCAAGTGACAAACATCATTTCGACTCTCGGAATAACCCTCATTGCTTCATATATTGGACATGAACAAACTAGTTATTGAAGGATTAACAAGAAAATCAATAACGTTTTCGCAAAGAAAAAAATAACGACCGCGTTGCTTTAGCGACGAATCCGGGTTCCGGGCATCCAATTCGATTAGGTCCGTGTACCGGCTGTACCACTAGTGGAAGGTGATTCCTTTTGCCGGGCGGGTCAAACGCAAATTTGCTGATATTGGTTGCCAGGGCCTCGAGTGTTTGCTCTGGGTTGCTAGGGGCTGGTGTTAGCTGCGCTAGGTTTTGCAGGAGCTCAGCCTGAAGGTTGTAGTTCTTCCATAGCTTCCGTATGGTTCTTCCATCTTGAATCCTGAATCCTCGTCGCCAAATTGATGTGTCCGGATTACTTCCGGAATGATAGATCTTGACTTGTTATTAGAATAGATGTAAACAAGCTCCCTAAAATGTCAATAGGTTTATAATGATTGCTGTGATTGAAATACAGTGAACGGCGAAAAAAAAGATCCATCGAGCCGTATACTAATCAGGCATAGATATCTTTACAACTTCGTATCAATAGCAACTTTCTTACCCGTACTGTACATATTTGGGTATCATTCATGAGGCTTAGCGTAAAAGTTTGAATATACATATTCATTTCAGCCAACTGCATGTGAAAAATGAAATAAGCTTGTGTTTACGGTATGTCAATAAAAAAGATCCACTAGGAAAAAAAAATACTTTCCGTGTACATCCAATTGGCTTACCCTTTGTTGATCATGCTTTTGACATTCCTTTATTTACATCCATCACAGATAACTGCTACAGTTGTGAGAAATAAGTGAGTTTAGCCCAAGTGACGAGTTTTTTAAGAATCGATCATGGGAGGAAGGAAAATAACAGTCTAACTTCGAAATCTTATCGTGCACGATTGCTCAAAAAACGAATCTCAGCGCAAAGTTTCCGAAAACTATGGTGTAAGCCGTGTTGCAGTGCAGAAAATAGTTTTAAAGCACCAAAAGCTTGGAAGTGTCGCAGATCGAACAGGACGTGGACGCAATCGCAAGTCTGATCACCGCAAAGACACTAGAATCATCCGAGAAATTAAAAAGGATCCATTTGTTACCATCTGTGCGCTCAGAGAAAAGCTAAGCCTTTCGATATCCGATCGTACAGTTCGGCGACGCATTGCTGAGCACGGTTTAAAAAGTCATTTTGCTCGGAAACGGCCGGTCATATGTAGGGTGAATAAGGATAAGCGATTGCGGTTTGCAAGAAACCATATAAATAAGCCACTGGAGTTCTGGAAACGGGTTGTTTGGTAAGACGAATCAAAGTTTGAGCTGTTCAACAGAAAACGACGACTGCGAGTTTGGCAGAAAAGCGATGAAGGGCTGAAGGATAAACATCTACAAGGGACCATGAAGCACGGCGGTGGAAATATCATGGTCTGGGGCTGTTTCTCATGGTTTGGAGTGGGGAATCTGGTTCTAATCAGTGGAATTATGACGGCAGATGGGTATATAGATATTCTGAACGAGAATATGGAAGAATCTTTGCTGAAAATGGGTCTGGAAGATAATGACATTTTTCAGCAAGATAAGCTTTTTTCCGTGCCTGTCGGTTTAAACCCTTAGAATGGCCTCCCCAGAGCCCGGATTTAAACCCAATTGAAAATCTCTGGGCAATTCTCGACAATAGAGTAGAAAAAACCCACGTAACAAACAAGCAAACATATTTTGCGGCACTGGAGCAGGCCTGGAATGAGTTGGATCCACAACACCGCAGAAACCTAGTCGAAAGCATCCCGAAACGATTGCAGAACCTCAGCGAAGGGAGGTCATATTGACTGTTGAAGAGTTGATTCCAACTCTTTCGATTTTTTTTTATCCATACAAGAAGTGGATCTTTTTTTATGCCATACGTCTTAAGTGTTCAAACATGATACAAGACTATCTTGATGACGTGTTTCGAAGTGATAATTTTTACAACACCCTTGTATTATGTTACAACTCAGTAGTCTGAACAAGGCATAAGGTAATCCTGTGACAACTGGAACCCAACAGTACACTCCAAAAAATCGACACGTTGTTTTCACGTGATATTTCACGTAACTTCCACCTGAACACGTAACCAAATTTTCTTCAGTAAAATCAGGTAAACATTACGAGCCAGTGAATTGTACGTGAAAAATCACGTAACATTTATGTGATTTTCAAGTAGAATGTGAAGTTACGTGGGAATCACGTAGCTCTTACGTGAATTACACGTGTTTATTACTGGTTTTGGCAGTGGACGAAAATTACTTGCGTTTCACGTGGATGTAACGTGACGATTTTTGTGAGTGTAAATATATGACATCACCTTTTATTTGCGTTATTTTCAATCGTTTTCAATCGTTGAAGGATATTTTTTTATTCCAGAATTAGTTACTTATTGCTTAACCTCATATTCTCAATTCAGATAAGGAGATTTCCCATCGATTTTTAAAACTTTAAGACATGGCGCCATACTAATATTTTATTGCGGAATACGAATTTTTTAACTAAATTTTGGTACAAAATTTTAGAAACTCTAACAATACATGAATGAGCTTCTAACGTTGCTAAACAATGTTAACCAACATAAAAAATCCCTGGATTAAGGTTCTTCTCAAGACTTCCCAATGTCCTCCATCAATGGATTGATTATTTGTGTAAATTAGCCGAACCGTAAAACTTAGAGTTTCCACCAGCAAAAGTCTGCACCATAATCCTACCCATTTTGGGTGAAACTACCTCCCCGAACATCGCACAACAATGCCCATTAAGCTTGCTCCAAAATCGTTATGGCACCATCGTGCGGTCGTTAGTTACATCGTTTCGAGTCCCCGAATGACGCCTTTGCCGGCAAAGCCGGCTCACATCGCTATTATTAAATAATTAATAAGATTATGTTAAAAACTTTCTTCGTTCCTAGGCGCAAGCAGGCGAAATTTAAACCAGCACAAGAGCCTCGATATCGTTAGTCTTAATCTATTAACACCTCTTCGAAAGCAAATTGTTACGGGCACTTCTCTTTTTTCTTGGTTTCCGGAAAATGGCTGTTGTTTAACAAATTGATATTTATGTACAAGCTCCGTTCACCCTGTCGGTCGCAATGGTTATATAAAAGCATCTTTTCGAAACTTTTTTTTAACGCATCATCTTTCGGATGGAAGTTCTTGACTAATGGCGACTACATTCAAGGCTAATACCATGTCTAAGGGTTGAAAAGGTTAGGAAAGCAAACGAGCGAGAAAAAAGTGAGGTTATGTTTTTCCATTTAGCGCCTTCTGCGCTGCGGTGCTTCTCGGTGCTTCTCGGTGTGACCAACAAATCACATTCGTTCTTGAGAAAAGTCAACTGACGTCAAAGTTTCGATGCCATCAAACCATAACGAAGGCGAGAAAGATGTTGGGAAGGCGGCGGAAAAGTCGTAATCCTTTTTCATCACAGACGCCGGGCAGGTTGTGTGGTTTTCAGGTTTCTCGTCTCGTCATAAATTCATAAAGTCGATTGAAAGTTCTTCCAGCCCCCTGGTCCGTCAAGGCCCCGTTTCGGTGGCAATGGCTGTTGGCCATCTGCTACTAGACCGGACTAGCACTGGAAAGAAAGAAGGGGGCAAAACCGCATTCCTGGCAGAAATGACTGCTTTCCGGACTCCTAGGGCCGGGACTTGACTTCGATGGCAGGAAATTGAGTTTGATAGTTTGACTTTTGGTTCGTCGTCCGCTCGAGGGAGGGAGTTTTTGTTCTTTTGTTGTTTCTCTCTAGGCCAAAAACGAAGCGTTTTGAGCGGAAGGTAAACTTTTGCTTAGTTGGAAGGAAATTACGTTTGGCTTTTGATGGGGTGAAGGGATGGGAATTGAAGTTCGTGTTGCCAGGTTGGATATCATTATGAAGAAACTTAATCTCAGCTGTGTAACCAAAATAAAGAAACGAAAAGGAAAAAAGGATCAGCAAACGAAAAGACCGCAAAGTCAAAAAACTTACGGCACTGGCATTTCAATAAGATCCAAAAACAAATTCAGGCTTTTGTGTTGAGTAAATGATCATCATCATCATCATCATGGCAGCGTTGCTCCATTCGGATAAATAACGGCTTCCAATCAACTCGCCATACTCAAACAATCCACAAAAAGTCCCATCAACACGACACCCACCGCTCCTCCGCCAAAAAATCCTCCAACACACAAACACACACATACAAAGCAAACAGCGAAAGCGAGCAGTTCCAAGTGGCTTTCTCAGCATCTTTCTTTCGGACATGCTGTGATGAGTTGCCGAATTTCATCCGCCTGCTAATGGAGGCGTTCAGTTCCGCACAAGGACTACTTGATTCGCACCATAATGATAATGTCGGGTTCGACACAGACAAATGGACCTGGCTGTTGGAGTGCTTTGATTAGTGCGGAAAATGACCGACCGAAGGCGTCGTTTCGAAATAGGAACTATTTCAAGGATGGAATCACATCTCATTGTCACACAACGTTATCGTGGCTCATGGTCACATCCACTTGTCTGAGATCGCTAAGCAGAAATCTTTCTCCGAGCGGGAGGTCAGCAAGCTACGAGAAGGAGAAATATTAATTCGATTTTTACTACGTTCCATTTCTCCTCAGCCGCCGGATCCATGGCGGCCTTTGGCCACATTTCACTTTCTGATCTCGTCAAGATTCAAATGAGCTATGAAAACTGACTGGGCCTGGGTCCCGGGTGGCCATGGAGTTCGAAGCCAATCGAACGAATCAATTTCACGCCCAACGCAGAATCGGATTTTGCTTGGTCTGGAATGGGTGGAGGAGTACGGATGGTCGGAAATTTTATCCATTTATCTTGTGATTTTTCATTTTGGCTGGCAGCCCTTCTCCCCGTCGCTGACTTGCTGCCACACTGGCTAGGTATTTACTGTTTCATTTTTTCACCATATCGAGATTATGTATCACCTGATTGGCGCAGCAACCAGGCCGAAGGGGGAGAGGGGGAAAGGAGGGAAAAAGCGGGAAGTATTATAAATCAGATTAGGAGTTTTAGCAGATTTTGCAATTTTCGTCTTATTTTTCCGCAGAGCTGGTGCGATGCGGTGGAAGCAGCTTATTGGATTTATGGATTTCAACGAGAGCGGATCACACGGATTCATGTGCAGTGGAGTTTGGTGTAGTGAGGCGAATGGCTGGATAAAGGAGTTGGGGATGATTTCCACTTCAATCAGGAAATGATAAGCGAATAATGGTAATGGATTCGGCTGAAGTTTGTCATGTTATGGGGAGGGAGCTTGAAACTAGCACTGAATCAATTTCTCTGGTTTTGATTATTATTGTTAGAAAAGAATGAGCTTTCTGTGTCCTTTGAAGAGTAAAAAAAGTTTCCAATTAATTAATTTCAGTTGAACATTCGACAGGTGAATAATAATTAGGTTATTGAACAAATTTCCGGCTATTTAAAATTGGTCATAATTAGTGCACAGTGGTCCAGAATGTGAATTTAGCTGGAAAGATACATTTTCAGCCTATGTTTTGGAGCAAAATTGTCTTCTACAAAGTTGTCTCTAAAAACAAGGCGCTTCGTTTGGTGTAAATGAAAACTAGGGTTGTCCTTATTTTCATATAAATCGAAAATCTAACTTTTTTTTTGCAGAAACAAAGGCGTACATTATTTGGAAAAGATGTAGAATAAATCATTTCAAGCAACTTTGATGGAATAATTTTTTCTGTCCCTTTTGATAAGACCGAATAAGAGCATTTTTTCCTATGTAGCTTAGGGTGTCCCTATAAAAATCAGTTATTTTAACATAACATATTTATTTCAAATTTGTCAGCAAAGTTGATTCTAGAACAATAAAAGTAACACATTTTGGTGTGCTGAAATTGTCCTTATCGTATGTCAAACAAAAGTTATTATGGTTTTTGTAAACAAAATAGGCCTTTTTCAAATGTTGGTTTTTCTATTTGGGGCAAACCAAAAAAAAAATTCTTAGCAGCATTTGAAAGGATTTTTATTATTGCATATCATGCCTGAAAACTGGAGATAGGTTATTTATTTTTGAATTGAGTAAAACACATTTGAAAAGGGCGTAATTTTATAAGAAAATCGTTAATTACTCACTAACGGTAAGAGACATCGGCAAGATTTTCACGTCAAAACTTTATCTTTTCAAGTTATAAAAATCATAGCAAGACAACGTTGTTGGCAAATTTGAAATAAATAAAGTTAGATCAAAAAACTGTTTTTTTTTCTGTAGGGACACCCTGAATTATCTTAGGAAAACTGTCCTGTTGAAAGTTTTTACTTCCGATATTAATTATGAGTTATTTCGCGATAGGATTTTTCCGCAGTTTGATCATAGTAGCTTAACCGTTTTCAGTTAGCTACGCTAGTTAGAGCTTGTTGATGAGATCACAGTGGTCACAATGGTGTATTGTTCAAGAGTCAATGGGAAGACAACTTTACTGAAAAATTTGAAATAAAAAAGTTACAGCAAAATAACTGATTTTTATAGGGACACCCTGAGCTACGTAGGAAAAAATGCTCTAACTCGGTAATATCAAAAGGTACAGAAAAATTTATATCATCTTGAAATTGCTTGAAATTATTTATGCTACAACTTTTCCGAATAATGTATGCCTTTATTTCTGCAAAAAAAAAGTTAGATTTTCGATTTATCTGAAAATAAGGACCACCCTAGTTTTCATTCACACCAAAAGAAGCGCCTTGTTATTAGAAACAACTTTGTGCAAGACAATTTTGCTCCAAAACTTCAAACTTAGGCTGAAAATGTATCTTTCCAGCTAAATTTGCGTTCTGGACCACTGTGCAGTGGTGTAGGTAAGCTACGTTTATGGCGAAGGTCACTGGCCACCATGATGGCCGATTTGCATCGCCACTGACTATTTATAGACAAAAATCTAAGACCGTTTACAGCGGTGTTCCATTATTTGGTCTAGTTTTATAATAGTTCCAAAAATGAATCAACTGTTTCCCACTTTCACCGTCATTTTTCTACATTTTGCATGCTGACGGCTGCGTGTTTTGTTATGGAACTTCGCCTGCTTCGTTTTGTTTTCGTTGGAGTTATTTCAGCTGGTTCGACCTTCTGAAAAAGCTGCAGTGACAATTGAAGGTCATTTGTTCTGAGCTCCAGGATAGTTCCACTTTTCAAATATTATTCGACTTTTTTTTAAATGATTTCTGTGGTACTTTGTGTGATGATTTTAAGAAACAGAGACATGTTGATTCGGCTGCTTACAAGTTTCGAATTTTTTATTGATATTTCTATTCATACAAGATAGATTTATGGTAAGGGAAGGCAACTTGTACAATACAAGATGTATATAGAGTAAGGTAAGATAAACTATATTGTCAATGAGAATTATGCAATCTACGTCACATCTCCCTTTTTTGAAAGATCAATATAACGTGGGTGAGAATTATGTCTTACGGATCTTTGGCATATGGATGTGTGGCCGAATGAATGTTTGGCCGAATGGAAGTTTAGCCAAATGGACGTTTGACCGAATGGACGTTTAGCCGAATGGACGTTTGGCCGAAAATTATCTATCAGCATATTTGCATTGCTAAGAAAACGAAATATGAATCCAAAAAAAAAAAAATTCTCAAACGCATTAGATCTAAAAAAAGAAATAAGAAACCAAAAAAATATTCTCGGACGCATTAGGTAGCATCCAAGGTAGCATGCCAGGCACGCCGTAGTAGAAAATTTTACTCCATAACGAAACATCTGTGGTACTCTGTGGCAAACTTTTGACATTTGTACCTTTTGAATATATTACCTAGCAGGCCTGGAAAATTGACGTTAAAAGTTTTTGTGGTGTTGTTTTGATTTGTTCATGAAAATTTTAGCAAGAATTTATTATAAGTGAACTTTTGAGTTTCCTGTTTGTTGAGGTGAAATCTTGAGTGGAAAAATACATGAGGTAAGTGATTAAATTAATAAGTCGTCACATGATTTCACTTATTGAAGAGGTCTTGCGGATCATGACTAAGAGAAGTGAAGGTAAAAAGGTATTACGTATTTTCGCAATCCCACAACCGTCACATCCGCCACTGACTGCCTGACCAGTCAGAGAAATAATGTTTATTTCCGAATGCCAGATTGATCATTTAGGAAACGATGTCGAACATGTACGCACACATCGACATCGATAGTAACAAGTCCTGTTGCAGCGCAGTTCGTAAGCCTCAGCAATGCCGATAGACGAATATCTTTGGAGACTACTATTAGCGAAAAAGATTATGATGGTATGTAGAAAATACGCATTGCATTAAACGGTTACAATTAACCACTTAATATTATTATAGATGATTTGGATGCTGTGTCCACTCTGACCTGTTCTGTGTTCAAGGTTCAAAAAGCTTTGGAAAACCTTCTGAGGAAGTCCTCCAGAAACCTATATGATAAAACCAAATTAGAAAGATCTACAGTTTTCAAATTAATGTGCCATTTTGATTTGAATAGATATAAAGCCAGTTAAAGGGCGTGTGTGAATTGCTGCAAAGAGGAATACTGCTCTTAAATATACGACAGTTTATAAGTATCCGCGTACTTACTTCCAGCAATTAGCATCTTGAGCTTCATTATTTATCTACCATCACCAAAAGTTGTTATCAAAAGTTTGGCAAAGCAAAACAAAGCAATCACCTGTTTACCATGTGTAGCCAAAACATTACGATTGAACTGTCAAATTACCGTGGAACACATGGGCACCTATTGGAACCACTATTTATCTAAACATCAGGACTCATCGTAAAGCTTAGGGGCACACTAAACAATATGCCCAAGAGATATTGATCTGAGCGACTCACCCCTTGGAAGCATCCTGATTTAATGAAATATTCTGGACTTTTTACAATTAGAGTTTATCAATATGTGTGCGCATTTGCAGTAATAAGCATTCTGATTAAGTTTTAACTATATCGGTTCACTAAACATCCGAAATTTGTGTGTTCAAACATTGGTATTCGGCACATAAGAAATATAAATATGTTTTGAGAAAAAAACTGAAACTCCTGATTTTAGATGGAAAAATGTATTGTACTAGACGGAATTGACCATTATTTTTAATTATCTTGAAGAAATATGCAGCTCTTTCGAGAGATACCTTCAGATGTACTTTGTTCATAGGCCTTTTATGACAATACATATATATTTCTGTATCCGAATGCGACTTTTGATTCAAGCTCTTATATGAGATTCTTCCTTCTTTCAAACATGAGTAGTTCCTTAGAATTTTATCATTCGGTCAAACGTCTTCATGCAACACGTCCATTCGGCCAAACGTCCATTCGGCCAAAAGTCCATTCGGCCAAACATCCGTATGCCAAACGTCTATATCATCTGTTAATACGCCCGTCGATTCGGCGAACCCCTCGTATCGCTGTCAATGATTTCAAGTCTACGACGACGCCTGTCATCGATTGAGTCATGAGCACAATGCCGCGATCGTGAACTGTCACGTAGGATGATGTAGAACAATTGATCGGGAAACAATACCGAGAAGAATTTTGCTCTATCGCTAGTTTACGCTCTAAAAGTTATAGCTAATCAATTATTTAGTTTATTTGTTCACTATTTATGCTGAGATAAAAGTAAGGTGAGGTGAATATTCTAAATAATATAGTATTCTTACTGACTATTGTTCTTATGATAGCTTAAAACTACAACTATGAACTAAAGAATTACAGCTATAAAAAAACTAGGAACTATTTCTAAATCTATATACTACCTACGTGAACGGTAAGAACAAACTTCATTACATTTAAGATCAAAATTATGCATAGGAAACATTAATTTTCAACAGCCAAAGTTGCACCGTTCAACAGCTAAAATTGACTCGGATAATTGTTCGAAGAGTAGCGGAATTACTAAATGTAAGTCTCGAAGATTGTAAATAATGAATTCGTTAATTAGGTTGCAATTTCAGGAATTGATAACATTTTTGTTACACGCGGTAATAAAAGGTTTATTGGATTCGGTTAATCCTGGTGACATTCGCAACTATTCTTCCAACATCATCCAATATTTCTCGAAATGCATATTTCATCTGGCACGTACTTCTCGACCGCTCCTTGTGGTTTGGCGAACGTCGACGACTCGCCACTGGTCGCTTCAGATGTTTGCTGAACACACGTAGACTCCTTTGCTATCGATTGCGGATCGGCTGGTTTCGGTTCTGCTTCACCACCATCTGACAACGTGTTGGCTTCGGTCGTCCATGACCGTGGTACTTCCTCTCTTTTCTGCTCCACCTTGTTTCTCCTAATGTCCCGAACATTTCTTCGAATCATTTAACCTTTTCCAGTTTCACCGCGTACGATCTAGACTCAACTAGCTTACGGTCTAGTTCTCCTGTCTTCCATGCAACGACTTGACATTCTTCGAAGTCCGGCCTCTTCTGCTCCAGTCTTCTTTGCTTATGGAATTCTGTACCGTTATTGATCATATTTGGTTTTAATACACATTCCACCGTTAGAATAGTCGTTCAAAGAACCATGCCAAACATCCGATTATTACCTGTCTGAGGCTTTGGATCGCTCGGTGTATTTCTGGACAAGAGGGGTGCCAACTGGACGTCTGACCCATCATTTGCACATCGCTTAAAAAATTTCTCGCTGTTTGTACAAATCTCTCGGAAAGCCCATTTCTCCTAGTGAAGTGGGAGCTAGATGTGATGTGCTCAAAGGTCTACTTTTTTGCGAAGTGTTCAAATTTGTAACGTTTGCATTAAAAAAATGGACTTCTTTCGGATAAAAAAAGCTTGGACAGATAATTGCTTTTGATAAATTTCCCATGGAAAGGCCCTTACGAGCGGCCTTCTGGCAGTTAACCGGAACATTCGCCGTGGCGGATGAAAACATGCCCAAAGGCATGTTTTTGGGTTCTTTTTTCTTTTTATTTATCTATTCCTCCTCAGTTTCCGTGACGATATTGGTAGAGTAGATTTTACGCTTCAGGTTGGCCCAGAAATTCTCGATGGGACGCAGCTGGAGGACGTTGGGCGGGTTCGCCAACTTGGGTACCACATCGATATTCAGCCGCTCCATCTCCTCCAGCGGTCGCTTCGAGTAGTGGGCTGACGCCAGAACACCGCGTCTTTGCCCTTATCGTATTACTTGATGAACGACGCAACTCCCGGCAGACATTTCGTACTATCAATTTCCCCGTTAACGGCCAGTCCGGAGCGAAAGAAGAGCGGCTTTTGCATCCCCTTCTCGCTGATTGTTAGCCACAGCAGTACCTTCTTGGGGAACTTGGTGTGTGGAATGAACTTTTTCACTGTTTGGCCGGTTGAACCGACCTCCCGGCCAAGCGCACGTAGCGATGTAGCCACTTTTCGCTCGGTTTTCCTCTTCAGCATCCTTCGAAGCTTCTTTTCGCTCAGGGTCGTCGGCCGTCTGGAACCGATCTTTCTCTCGATGCTCTGATTGTTGTCTAATACTGCCAAGATGTTGTAGATGCCGGAAGGGGCGTATCCAGCGTCCACAAAGTGCCGCACGATGTCCGTTTTCGACGCGGGGGTGCCGTTCTTTGAACGCGCACACTTCTAAACGGAGTTGCTTCACTGTTTTTGCCATCACGGTTAGAGTCCGACTGATAGAGCTGTCAAATTTTATCTCCTGACTCATGGGTTACTACGATTGATGTTGCATGGATTTGGTCAGTGCGGGTGAAGGTAAACCCATTAATAATCGGCAATTTTTATCCATTTTTTTAGTGCAAACTTTATGTTCTCCACCTTCACAGATGCTAACGAGCAGTTAAATGATTAGATCAATCTTGACCCAAATAACGCAACATTTGATGCCGAAGAGATGGAACTGAACATTGAAAAACGGACGGATGCCGACCCGAGTACATCGTGCCATGTTAGGAGCAGTTTAAGCGGTAAATTACAATAACGTTGATTTTCAACATATTGTAATGTTTTCTTATATTCCCAGATCAAGCTTGGAAAGTTGCACCCTTTCTGAAGGCACTAGGTAATATAAGTCACTATCGGCGGGTATTTCCAGCTATGGCTACCAGCGATGAATGGATGGTAATTTATGAAGCCGAAGCAAACGAGAAGGAGCAGCAACAATACTTGAAGACGAAGAGATATTCAAAACGGATACAAAAGGAACAAAAGAAATTGATTAAAATTGAAGAGAGACAATTGAAGCAAAGAGTTAAGATGGAAGAGTCGATGAAAAAGCAATCTTTACTCAAGAAGATCAATGAAACTGAAGATAAAACGAAGAGACAATGAATTTATATTGAATTAATATAAGTAAAGTTAATAAAATCATGTCAATTTGGTTTGTTTCCCCCACCAAAGATTCACTTATTCCAATCCTCTTGGTTAAGTAAAATGGATCAATTTAACAGTAAACTATAGCATTTGGGCCAGAAACAAATGCTGTAGATATTAGGATTAACTGTTTTAGTACGAGACACTGAAGAAGTCTGCACATTGTAGACTAAATACGCGTATCTATCAAGATAAGCAAATGTAGTTGAAAATAAATGGAAAATACTAATTTTTCTTCTCATTTCTAGTTACAGGTATTCCACTAAACAGCTCAATCTCTCTAGGATGCTTTTTATTCAGTTGAGTGTTGGCATCAATATGTTAACTTTCCGTCACTTGCGTCATATTTTGTAAAAGATTTAGTTATTGGATTAAGAATAAAGATTGGAGCGGGAATGAAAATCTTTTAAGTCCACACTATCTACACACTAATTCAAGCTTCCGATGTTCGGTAAATTTTTACTAAATAATTTTTTATTAAACTATTATAAATCATTTGAAAATTCAAAACAATAGTAAATTTATGCGGAATAGGAACAGACTCTATGTTAATATCTTATGTGTAACGGTTATTTGATTTTTTTATCGAATTACTCAGCAGTTCAAAATCTGGATAAAATGTTTTCGACATCGGTAATCTGAATTTACAATGTAATATGTGTGAGATAATACAACCAATTGCGAAATAACACACCCAATCTTAAAGAGGCCTCAGGAGATTAGATTTCACTGGTTGGGTACATAATGTACATCCCTATATTGGCTAGCCGAATTCTGTAGTCTGAGTGGAAAGTCATCGCTCAGGTTACTACCACATTTTTGAGGTTATTCGAGCAGCAGTTATGAGTAGTGTGGTTGGTTCGCTTGCTCATCAAGTTGTGGTTGAAAAAGGCCGGAGCTCGACTAGTTAGTTCTCTAGTCAATGGCCAGGTAATATTTCTTCGGTTTACACATGAGATAAATGAGCGTCAAACGGCACTTTGCAAAATACGGTATGTGTGGAAAGACGGATGTTTAAAATATGCAACGAATGGTACCTTAGTGAAATTCCTACTGCTAGCAATGCTGCATGCGTTGCACAAAGATGTTAGTTATGCGCTATAATATTTGAGGTATTTTACCCTCATCAAATATATTTTTATTATAAGCTACTTTTTTCATTAAATAAGTGAATCTATTGTTTACCCATTACAAGATTAAAAAAAATGAGAGAGTTCTTGTTTTTTTTTTTCATTATTGCGAATTTGAAATTGAGAGACTCTCTTTAATTACTTTCTCTTTCATTCATATTCCATTCATCTTTACGTTTTTCATTCTACTATTTGTAGAGTATGCTAGCTAGCAATGTTGTGTTTCAATCAGTACCAAAGAATCCCCCAGAAGTTTTATAATGGTGCTGTAATAAATGAAAGAGAGCGAGAGAAGAGAGAATCTCTCATTGTTAGATTCGCTCTATTGAATAAAATCCTAGAGTTCCACAAGATAACAGCAAAATAGATAAGCTCATCGTGGCTGTATGATGACGTGCGCTTAGACAACTTTCCTCCATTTTTACGCAATTCTCAAGTAATTCATGGTAAGGGCCTAAAAGCCGTTTGTCGATTTCTCTTGAACCTTAAAACACTCGCGTGAAATGAAGCAGCATGTGGTAGAAGAATTCCGAATAAACAAGTATTTTAAAGGTATTATACCATTTATCGTTTCATAATTATTCAAGTAATCTTCCAACTATTATAAAAAGAAGATAAACTGTATCATATCGATGATATATGTTATGGTAAACCAAGATCTTAACATTACACTAATAGGTGGTTAAGTATCGTTACCATACAAAAAATGACTTTTTCTCGAACAAAATTTCCGGTGTATTATACAGTAAATAATTTGTGAATAATATTTTCTGCATTTTTAGTTTAGGTGGTATCGTTCAATTGTGCTTATATAATAAAATATTGTTTTCAGCCACTACGATATACTTTAACATTATTTAATAATAAATACGATATAAAAAAATAGTAGACAGTTACAGTATAGTAATATTATATGAGAATTTCAATCATGATGATAACTGCTACAATCATAATACAATAATGAATAATACTTTCCCGTTTTTTTCTCCCAATCAAAGTTAATAAAAACACACCTTTAATGTAGACATTTGTTTTATTAAAAGCTTTTCGTTGTGAAATATGTATAGAAATTGAGGGAATATAATTAAAAAAACACCAGCAAAAGTAAACCCAAACCAAAGCAAAGGTAATCCAACATAAAAACACCTTGATTCTTAGCTTTAAGTAAACTAGGATAACTAGAAATACTATAATAAGGGATCAGCGGACTCAAAAACCGTAAAAATGGCACTCGAATCCATCGGAAATTTTAAGAAAAAGATATTTTAACCATTTTATGTTCAGAGCAGTCATTCATACTAACTCCAATGTAAATCATAAGAAAAGAGCTCATAATGATTGTTATTTTTCTATAATCGAAAATGAGGATACAATAGTTGGACAAATTCAAGAGATTTTCAAAGATTTCAATGGCTCATATTTTTTATTCAATTCAATACATGCAAGAAGCACATTAAATTATAAGTTTGAGGTTTCATCAATCGAAAATCAATGGCATATTATTAAAGGCATCAATACTGTTCACAGGTGGATTAAAATTCAGTTAGAAAGTAAAATCTACTTAATTAAATTGCAACATACCTTTCACGTAGACTGATAAAACCGCTCCCCTAAGGTTCAAACGCAGTGATAACGGAAGCGGAACGGCGATTGATTCCAATTGGACATATCGACGTCATTTGTGACAACTGTCAAACTTGCCGTTTCCGTTCCGCTTTCGTCCACATTACGTTTGGGCCTTTACAAATACATATTATAATGATCAGTATCATAACATCAGTCATACATTTTGTGATGATAAACTAAAAATTACGTATTCTTAAAATAGTTTCCTGTTTTTTTGTTTATCGTGACCATAATTCATATCTTTCCTTTGTTATATCATACAATGAATGAGCAAGGGGTATAGTATATTAATTTCTTGTTTATGAAATCATTATCATACATAGAATACGCTATTTATGGTTGTTTAAAGTTTGAATGGTTTCTTACATTACACCTGCATTATACACGGATGATACGTATAATAATGATTACAACATGAATAGAAAATGTACAATAATGATCATACACCTAATGGTAATTTTATATTCGGGATGTTAGTTCTACCAGCGGCTGGATAGTCGAGAAGAAAATGGACATAGTTTTTGGGTCAGGGAATACTAGCACATCGATCCCAAGCTCGGTTCTAAGCTTAATGATTCGCCCTTGATAACGTAACTCACCAGCACACGCTCGGATATTTTGTCAACATAACACAGCGAATCAAAACAAAACAAATCAGATTTGAGCTTTGTGATTCCCTTCGGGCTCGAGGTAGACAACCCAATTTGCCCATTCGAGATATTTAGGCTGTACGTGATTTGGAGTACATGAAACTCATTTATGTGGTTTTGACTAACATTAGCCTTAGATTGTAGTTAGTTTAACCTGTATGTTTAATTTAAGTTTTTTTTTATATGTATGTGTGTGTGTGTGTTTTTTCTTTTTCCAAAAATGTTCAAGTCAAAAGAAAACCATAAATTGTATAGTTATAAGTGTTTAGATAATTTAGAATTCGAATTGAATGTGTTATGTAAACCATACTTTGAATTTCCTTCTCTTTCCCATCCGTAATTTGTAATTCCTATTAACCTCGAGACGGCCGCGAGTAATCTGCTCTATCCTCCTAACTTTATATAAATGATATATAAAAATATGAAAATTTGGTTCTGTAAAGATGATTTGATTGAGCCTGTACAAATAAATGATTATTAAATAAAACAAATATTTAGGAAACATTTCAACATATCGTCAGCATTACATTCATCAAGTACGAATATGAGCTCAACAGCTTTGAGAATAACTGTCGATGTAAATACGTTCCATTAATAATTTGTTCTAGGATTCATTCGATTTGACAGAACCAGTGAGCCAACATTATCGGGGTACATTGACTTTACTCTGGAGCTGTCAAGTTGCTACCGGGTTGGCCATGACGCACCCTCGCCATTAGATGACCTGATTTAGCATCTTGTCATCTACGCCAAAGATGTTCTGGAATGTTATAAAGCGAATGAAGTCCATGTTGTACCGAAAGAGCCGAATTCACCTAACTGCCCGGAGTTGTGACCTATCGAGCGATATTGGGCTCTCATGAAGAGAGAACTCTCTCAATATTAACAGCAAAAATTATATAAAAAATCGAAAATCTTGGACAAAAGCAGCTAAATCGGTTGCAAAGAAATCTGCACAGACTCTAATGGCTGGAGTAAACTCAGAAATTCGTTGCTTCTCCATGCAGCCTAATTAATTAACTGTAATTAGTTTTAAGGTGACTAATAATGCACAGTCAAATGAATAAAAAATGTATCTTGGATTGAACTAACAGCAAATTTGTATTATTCCAAATTTAATCTGTCCAGATTTTGTCGCGAACAAGCCTTAATAACCATCTTGCATCAATCTAAACGCGAAATTCCTTAGCTCGAGATACTTAGTAACAGAGACTCTCTGTGACTTAGTGGACAGCCCAAAAAATTAAACGTTCCCTAAAATCAAAGTTTTCCCGCACGTGGCCTCATTATCTATCTCATCACCCAGCGTCTCTCAGGTTCCATCCGACTAGCCCGGGGTCGGAATAATTCAATCTGATCTCATCCAGACATCCCGGCTCCCTCCCTCCCTCAGATTGCACGAATCACAATCACTTCTACGGGTTCCGTTGTTCCGTTGCGGTGGATCAGAACACGGCGCTATAAAACCACAACATCATTATCATTGGCCCCATCGGCAGGCTGAAAATGGCCACTCATTCCATCGTCTTCGCCGCCGCCGCCGCCAATTAGGGCCCTCTAAATCTCTAAACGCTCCGACGAGCGTATTTGTATGGAAATTTTACTCACATTATTCTGTTGTTGTTGCTGCTGCTGCTGCTGCTGTCTCTGCCGGTACTCCATGAGGGCTGCAACTGCTTTATTGGCAGCTGCGGTCACGGCCGCAACCGTGGTCATCCCTGCGTTGCTTCCACTAATGTCGTCCTCTTCGTCGTCGCCGGCTCGGTAGGGGTTCACTGGGCTAGTGCTACTCTCGCGGCTTCTGCTCGTCGCCGTCCGCGTCCCCGGGACCTCCAGCGGGAAACGGTTCTCCGAGATGGCCGACGAGACTGCCGCTGACGTTGATGAGGGAAACGACGATTGAAGTCTGTTTGCATCCGCTTGGGCTGCTGCTGCTGCTGTTGCTGCCGGGTTGTCGACGCTCAGCATTTAGGGAAATGGATCGTGTGGATCGTGGGAGGGGGGCTGTGGGTTGTTTGTAAAGGAAAGGGGCTGGATCGGTTGTTGGTTTTCGTGTAAGCTTACTGAGGGGTTTCGCCTAAAGCCGACATGAATGGGAAACTGGCCGCACAATGCACACCGAACTGGGGGCCGGATTGTTGCGGAGATGGAGGGCAAAGTGCTTTTCAGCAAGTTGTGTTGTTGGTGTTGTTTGGGTTGCCGTTGCTTTGTTGTTGAGCCTTTTGTTTCAGTGGCTGTCCTGGGAGGATGATAAACAGAATGGGAGAATGTTATTACAGAGTATACATGGGGTGCATAATATGCATAGCACATTATTTTTCTTTAAATGTTTGGCTTGTATTTTCTACTGGCGAGCATAATTATAACACACTTGAGGTTGATCGCACGAAGAGGTATAAATAACAAAGAACGGAACACGGTTTTTGACTTTCAAACAAACTCGAACTTCCGGAAATAATACGAACTAATGGACAATTATTCTCGCTTTGTTGTCATCCGGTTCAATTTTCATCCACTCATAGCCGGCAGGGGGCAAACTTTCTGTATATTTCACCATTTTAAAGTCCCAAATGCCGTCCAGGCTTGGCCGAGTTGCATCAAGTGAAAAATAGTGAACTCCACCATTCCAATGTGTTCATCTAAGTGAATAACTCAAATGCCGCAAAAACTCGCTTGAACCGCAAAACTGCAATTTTATCCTGCACATCTCCCGGCAACTTTGGGACAAATAAAATCCTTTCCACCACCACTAACGATAGTTCATTTTACAGCCACTGAGGATGCCACTGTATACATTGAGCCGCAACAAATATGCAACAACCATAAAAATAAATTAAACTTTTCGTTTTAACGATCATCCAATGATACTCCGGAGCTGGATTTCCCGGGGCGTTGTTTTTTCTCGCTCTCTCGAAACACATACCGCAGCAATTCCGAGCGACAATATGCTTTCCTAGGTGGACCAAACCATCGGAGCACATGATTGTGATGGGAATTGGATACTTTTCGCCGTCAGTTACCTGACCTATCCGCACTGACAAATGACGTCCCGGCACAGATGAGCCGACAGCATTTTTTTGATTTTGATTTGATTTTTTCAAACTCGAAAACAGAGAAGGTCCGTTTGTCTGTGATGGGATGAGTTGTTGAGGTGAGACACATAATCATAAAATATAGAAAACTATTAAACAATGTGAACTGTGATTACAGTTTTCCTCGTGGGATGGCGAACAGTGTGATAGTGGGAAGTTTTACGACGGTCATTCTTTTTCCGGGCAAATCGATTATGGGTTTGGAGGAAGTTGTTTATATATATATGACTTAACATAAATTTCAACACTGAAAAAAATCGTCACGTTATTTCCACGTGAAATTTCACTTAACTTTCACCTGAACACGTAACCAAATCTTCTACAGTAAAATCAGGTAAAAATGACGTGCCAGTGAATTGTACGTGAAAAATCACGTAAAAATTATATAGATTTTCACGTAGAATGTGGATTTACGTGGAAATCACGTAGCTCTTACGTGAATTCCACGTGTTTATTACTGGTTTTGACAGTGAACGAAAATTACGTGTGTTTCACGTGGATGTGACGTGTCGATTATTTTGAGTGAAGGAATTCTTATTAGACCTGTGCGCCGATCTATCTTGAGTCGGTGGGCGTTCTTGGCGGCGGCGGCGTGCATCGGCACGGGCATAAATTACCCCCTCAGCATTTCCTTATGCTTATCCATTTTAACAGTTTTGCTTTTTCGTGCACTGTAATGACTATAGGATCACTCCAAGTCTCATATTGTGATTGGAGGTCCAGATATCCATAGTGTTATATGAATTAGTTCGATGAATTGACGTGTGTATGTGTTTATCTGTACATGTGTGGACTTAACCTCTAAACAATCTACATATCTTAAAATCTGAAAATCTAAAAATCTGAAAATCTAAAAATCTAAAAATCTAAAAATCTAAACATCTAAAAATCTTAGGCCAAAATCTTAAAAAAATCTGAAAAATTAAAAAATCTTAGGATCTAAAAATCTACATATATAAGAATATAAAAATCTAAACACCTAAAAATTCAAAAATCAAAAATCCTAAAATCAAAAAATCCTTAAACCAAAATATAAAAAAAATCAAAAAATCTTAAAATCTAAAAATCTAAAATCTAAAAAATCTTAAATCTAGAGAGCTAAATAATAAAATATCTTAAAAATTTTTAACCTAAGAATCTCAAAATCTAAATTCTAAAAATATTAAAATCTATATATCTAAACGTCTTAAAATCTGAAAATCTAAAAATTTAAGAATCTAAAAATATTAAAAACTTAGAACCTTAAAATTATTAATCTAAAAATCTTAAAATCTATAGATCTTAAAATCTATACATTATAACATTAAAAATCTAAAAATCCTTATATCTTAAAATCTCAAAATTTAAAAATCCTAAAATTTTAATATCCAGAGATCTTAAAATCTCAAAATCTAAAAATCTAGATTGGATAGCACATACACGTACGCGCAACCCAAAGCTACAGGGGTCTAGAGAGAATCTCCTTCCAGAAACAAGTTCGCATAAACCACACCAAAACCGAGCCCTCGCCTAGTAAAGTGTCTCCCTAGATGGGGAGAAGAGCCCGCCCTTTATTCACGAAATGTTAACAACAGGAAGTTGGCAGTCCCACTCTTCCTATCCAAATCGCTTCAATCGGGTACTCTAATGGTCCCTCCTTTTATCCCAACATATGATGCTTCATAAATATATATGAAAAATTCAGAGAAATTAATATGATTGTCTTACCTTGATTTTGAAATCATCTTACCTTGAAGCTTGTGTTAGCTTATTTGGCTAAAAGTAAAATTAGTTAGTGTTCCTCGTTCCTTACTTACTGCTTCAACTTTCGTTTGATGTAGGGTCCATATTATCGTCTCGATGTTTCTGCTTCTGAAGAGCTGACTTTTGTAGAGCATATTGAGACTCAAAATGTGTCATAAGACATCGCTCACGGCCATGGAATAGGAAAGAGAATAGGAGAAAGGAGAGAAGCATTAGTAACTGATAACATGCTATGCGCATGTGAGATGTTCATGGTGATATTCTCACAACAGCCGTTCAGAATGGTTCGACGGATGCATATGAGAGATCATTCCCGGTGATCATTCCACTTGTTTACTCAGAAGACAAGCAACATATTACTGCGTGCTACATTTGGGAACATCAGGACAATGATTCCCCATCGCATCTTCAAGTGGTCAAGTGGTCTTGAAATTTAAAAATCTCTAAATCTTAAACTCTAAAAGTCTAAAACTCTAAAAATCTGAAAACCTTAAAATTCTAAAAATCTTCTAAAAGTCTAAAAATCCTAAAATCTAAAAAACTCTATAAATCTATAAATCAAAACTCTAAAACTCTAAGAATCTAAAAATTTAAATCTAGTTTAAATTGAGACTTAGCCAGAACATTTTTCAATTTACTTCCTCTGAATCTTTTGGCAAAATACGAGCGCAATTGATTTTAGAAAAAAACCCTCTGACAATAATACAAGAAAACCCGCCAAAGCCGTCATTTACCCTAACTAAAAATCTTAAAAAGAAATATCTAAAAATTTTAAGATTGAAAAAGTTAATAATTTAAAAGTATTAAAATATTTAAAAAATAAATATCAGAAAATCAAAAATTGTTTTAAAATTCTTAAAAGAGCTTAAATATCAATAATTGAATCAATTATTAAAAAGTTCAAAGCAGTGAAATATACCGAACTATCTACATTTTTACAACATTACCACAATCACGTATAAAACGTATAAATCCACTTGTGTACTGATCCATCGGTTAATTCAGTGCTAAGCCTACCCGAATAAACAAGTATATTATAGGTATTATACCATTTATCGTTTCATAATTATTCAAGTTATCTTCCAACAATTATAAACTAAAGATAAAGTGTATCATATCGATGATATATGTTATGATAAATCAAGATCTTACCACAACACTGATAGGTTGTTAAGTATCGTTACCATACAAAAAATAACTTATTCTCGAACACAATTTCCGGTGTATTATACAGTAAATAATTTGTGAATAATATTTTTTTCTGCAGTTTTACTGCAGAACTGGTATCGTTCAGTTCTGGTTATATCATAAAATATTTTTTTCTACCATTACGATATACGTTAACATAATTTAATAATAAATACGATATAAAAGATAATCGATATCGTTAAAGCATCCAGTATTTTACGAGGTCGTATGGCTTAGGTCGTATGACACGAGTTTGACAACTAGTCGATAAGATTTGATCGATTCTCTGTCAAACGGCCTAAGCCAAATGTCAAATAGCTTGCTTCCTAACAGAAACAGAGTTCAATCGAGACGGCCATTAGAACTTGTAAAATGCTGGATAGTAATATTATATGAGCATTTCAATCATGATGATAACTGCTACAATCATGATACAATAATGAATAATACTTTTCCCGTTTTTTCTCCTAATCCAAGTTAATAAAAACACACCTTTGATGTTGACATTTGTTTCGTTGTGAAAAATGTATAGAAATTGAGTTGATATAATTAAAAATACCAGCAAAAGTAAATCCAAACCAAAGCAAAGGTAATCCAACAAAACAAAACAAACCTTTATTTATGGAACTATATGTAAACTAGGATATACTAGACATACTATAATAAGAGATTTGCGGACTCAAAAACCGTAAAAATTGACAATCAAAGGTATATTATTAAAGTCAACAATACTGTTCACAAGTGGATTTAAATTTAGTAAGAAAGTAAAATCTACTTAATTAAATTACAACATACCCTTCACGTAGACTGAAAAAACCGTTCCCTTACAAATACATATTATAATGATCAGTATTATAACATGAGTCATACATTTTGTGATAATAAAACAAAAAATTTGGTATCGTTAAAACAGTTTCTTGTTTTTTTGTTTATCGTGACCATAATTCATATCTTTCCTTCGTTATATCATACAATGAATGAGCAAGGGATATACTAAACGGCACTGTTAATTTCAGGTTTATGAAATCATTATAATACATAGAATACGCTATTTATGGTTATTCAAAGTTTGAATGGTTTCTTACATTACACCAGCATTATTCGCGGATGATACGTATAATGGTGATTACAACATGAATGGAAAATGTATAATAACGATCATACAGCTAATGATAATGTTCTATTCTGGTAGTTATTTGATTATGGATTTTTCACGTACAAATAAAAACAATATTTTCCCAACGATGATTGTATTCAGCCAATTTTGTTTTCCATTATGTCTTTCGGTGATATTAGGGACTGTTCATAAACCACGTAGACCTGAATACAATGCTAAAGATAGCCCACACCTATGCGCTGCTTAAACCATGATAACCATAACCAGTTCATCAGCGGAAGTTCTGGTGGGATTGTTTCTTGGATGTCAAGTTCAATGATTTCGACAAAACGTGATTCTGTCTATAGAACTCCGTTCTCGCCGACCTCACAAATTATTTCTTCCAGGCGTTGCTGCAGAATCTTGAGTGGCCTTATTTCCTTCGATGAAATATCTGCCTTGTGGATGCTTTGCGTTGATCTGCATTCACTTTTGTCGCAAAATGCAGTCCACAATCAAAGCATTTGCGGCTATTTTTGTTTTTACTTTACATATCAAGTTCAGTTTATCTTCTTTGAAAGTTTTCCAAAGCAAGTTGTCACAGACCTGGATATGTATTTTCTACTTTGTCCCATCCTGCGCTATAGCATTGTTGACAGGTATCACAACCGCATATAACTAAAACCCTCTTCTAAATGTTTGTCAAATGGGAGCCAGTTAACTAATCAATGCTTAACATCATAAACATACTAATGAGTTGGTACCATGGATTTGATCTATCGATGTTTTAAAAAACTAATAAAGAAACACAACCAACACGCTCAAATTACTGTCTCTTGTTATATTTTTTAAGCTCTCGAAAAGATAATTAGAGACAGTAATTTTATCGTGTAGCATTAAACCCCGTTCACATTGCAACCTACATTACGTGATCTTGATATCAAATGCCACGCAAATTATTTTTGGTGAAAACTAAAGCCTGTCAACGTTAATTTTGGGCACTTTTATTTCAGTGTAGATTTTGAATTATTTTACGGATCGCTGAAACGTATCCATTATATGACAGCTGAAACTCTCCACTTTATTTCATGGTACAACATGTTAACATTATTGTTACATTCAGTAAAATGGCGTCAAATCAAGTGGACACGCGTTTTGTACGAACGGTGGCAAAATTTAAATTTATCGGTATGCAATCTTGCCAAGAAACTAAAACTACCGAAAAGTACCATGTTTTGTGTTTGCAAATTATTTGACCAGCGCTTGACTGTGGATTGGAAGGTTGGAAGTGGAACAAATCGTAAGTATATACCCGACATATGGACAAGAAGGTGGCAGCCATTATTGATCCGGATCTTTCTGTGCGAAATGTAGCGTGGAAGTCAAAATCATGCGTAAAAAAAGTGAAACAGGGGCAAAGACTGAAGGCGTACAAAGTAAAAAAGGTCCCCTACTGTGATGACATGCAAAATTTTACTGCAAAAAGTCTTCTACGGTGTTTGACGTACATACTCGAAGACTTTAAATAGCTTCTGGGCCTGGCTTTTTATACCGCACAAAGAAGGTGTCCATATTTTCGACAAAGTATATGATTAGGCAGGCCATATGTAGTTGTGGTCGAAAATCTAAATGTGTCGTCTCTACCGGCACTATCAATGACGGTGTGTACGAGAATGTCTGCAAAAGTGGTTGTACCGTTTATCAGTAGTCACAACTCTCCAGCTCTGTTTTGGCCTGATTTGACCTCTTGTCACAATACGAAATCCTTCCTGGAATGGTATAAGGTACCAGAGGTCAAATATGTGCCAAAAACAGCCAATCCACCAAACTGTTCAGATCAATGCCCAATAGAGAAGTACTGGGCTATAGTTAAGCGGACACGCTTCAAAACTAAGAAGAAAGCAAATGGTACCGAATATTTCAAGAAAAGATGGAGAATCGTCCCGGCGGGCGTATCCGAGGATACCGTACGGAACCTGATGACGGGTGTACCACAGAAAGTTCGAGAACTTAGCAGAAAGAAGGATTAACCTATTAATCAACTGTTTCTTATGTAGATATAAGTTTATGATTGTGAAATAAACAATCGGTTTTTTAAAATAATGTGTTAATTTAGATTTGCTGCTATTATGTTTGTGTTCGAAATTTAACGTAGACCATCTTTAGATGTGTAGATGCTAATATGAAGATAGATAGACTATCTTCACGTTAGCTTTTTTTTGCACCGATATTTCAGCATGGTCAATATTTGGTGAAAAAGGAAAATACTCATGTTGATGCGTCAACTTTGACGCCAGCTGTAGTCCAAACCACTTGATGGAAACAGTTCAAACTTTGTCCACTTTATTTAATATATTATTTTAAGCTATGATGAAATTTTTAATAGGCTACCAAAATTTTTCACAGAAATACGGATTTTTGAAATTTGTGTGTCTAAAAATCTTATTTTACATATTTTATGAAAATTTCAAGTTTATAAATCTTATCAACATAAAATTTTGTTCACATAAAGTCTATACTGATAATTGACAAAGTTACAGAAGGTTGCACATGGTACTTTTTGGAAGCAAAATTTTGCTCGGCTTTTTTTATATTGATGTTTACAATAAAATAAATTTAGAACGCAACCAGTAAAATCTAAAATTTGTACCTTTGTTCGTATCATTACCCAAGTAACCACAAGCATTATATTATTGCACTTATTCAACCCAAAATCAACATCGGTAATGCGGGATCGCATCAATTCAACAGTTGTCAAGTAATGAAGCGTTAGATTAGCTTAAGAATGTAGTGATGCATTACCAATGCAATAATGCTACTTAAGCAATGTCTTATGGCATTACAAAAGATATAGCATTAGATCGATCTTAGTGGGGCCCTTTTCAGCTTTAATCCAACTTCAATGATACACTAGACGCAATGCATATGCCCTATATATGCGTGCTATTACAGCCTCGTGGTTACTTGGGTAATATGTTGAAAATAAACATAATGTGATTTTAATTTCAAACAGCGATGTCACTTGGTTTTAAACATAGAATATATTTGAAAGAAAGCAAGTTTATGTTTGCGGCCAGAATAAACTAATTTTATGTTTGGATTTACCTGTAATATGTTTGTTATGACGGATTTTTTCTGCGTAGAAGGTATGAATATCAGTTTTGTAGAGAGTAAAAAAAGGTCTACGTAGACTTTTGGCATATCCCCCTCCCCATCGTAGACAAACGTAGACTTTTTCGAAACCCCTCCCCCTTAATTGTCTACGTGGTTTATGAATAGCCCCTTAGTGACGATATACACTGATAGGCAAAATAAAGTGCCCACCTCTTCGTTTTTTCAATTTCTCTCATTTACTTGGTTCAAATTAAAGCAAACACAGTGTAGTTTTTTTATTATTTTATTTTTTATATTCTTTTAAGTTTCACTTATGGAATACTGAAATAGGAGTTTTACTTAAAGAAAAAAAAATATCAATTTGTGTTGAAAAAAACAGTGACAAAATAAAGTGCCCACTTCAAAAATCGATATGTTTTCGATAAGTTTCCTTGGGAAGACCCCTCGTTTTGTTTTGTTTTGATATTTTGACATGTTTTGAAGCAAACGGCTCAACCTGGTGCATTTGTATACGTGATCGCATTTGATTCAATTGAAAAATATGGAGAACGCAGTGCTTTCGAAAGAAATTCCCTTGTGTATCCGAAAATTGGTCGCTCGTGATGTGCAAAACGGTGAATCGCACCGGGCTGTCGCTAAGAAGTACAGTATCAGTGAGGCAGCGGTTGGCAAAATTCTTCTGAAGCTTAAAACGTTTGGATCAGTGGTGGATCGCCCTGGCAGAGGCAGGAAGCGGAAAACGGATGCGAGAACAGACACCAAGATCATGCGCGAAGTCAAGAAGAACCCGAAGGTAACTGTCCGCGAGATCCAAGAAACCCTTCAGTTATCAGTTTCCGGTCGAACTGTTCATCGCCGTATCGTAGCACAGGGGTTGAATAGCAAACTTGCCCAGAAGCGCCCATTTATCAGCAAGGCAAACAAAGCCAAACGGCTTAAGTTTGCTAAGGAGCATGCTGATAAGCCCCTAGAGTTCTGGAAAACGGTTCTCTGGACGGACGAATCAAAATTCGAGCTGTTTAACCGAAAGCGGCGGGTTCGTGTTTGGTGCAGATCGGGAGAGGAGCTTCAGGAGCGCCACATCCAAGGCACTATGAAGCATGGAGGAGGAAATGTGATGGTCTGGGGTGTTTTTCGTGGGGTGGAGTGGGAAGCATTGTGAAAATCGACGGGATAATGACGGCAGATTCTTACATCAACATCCTGCGAGAAAATCTGGAGGTTTCGCTGATCCAGACGGGCCTTGAAGAGAAGTTCGTATTCCAGCAGGACAACGACCCGAAGCATACTGCCAAGAAGACCAAGTCTTTCTTCCGGTCTTGTCGGATCAATCCGCTGGAATGGCCTCCACAAAGCCCGGACCTTAATCCCATCGAGAATTTGTGGGCGATTCTCGATGCCAGGGTTGACAAAACTGGTGTTACCAATAAAAATAACTATTTTGAAGCCCTGGAGTGCGCCTGGGAAGAGCTAGATCCACAGCACTTAAAGAACCTGGTCGAGAGCATGTCGAAGCGCCTGCAAGAGGTCCTGAAGGCCAAAGGAGGACACATCAATTATTGAAATGCTTTTATTTTACTTAAATTTATGTTTTCTGTAGCCTAAATGAAGTGGGCACTTTAATTTGTCACTGTTTTTATTTTCAACACAAATTGATTTTTTTTCTTTAAGTAAATTTCCTTTTTTTGCAGTATTCCTTAAGTGAAACTTAAAAAGAATATAAAAAATAAGATAATAAAAAATACAGTGTGTTTACATTAATTTGAACCAAGTAAATGAGAGAAATTGAAAAAACGATGAGGTGGGCACTTTATTTTGCCTATCAGTGTATATTAAATTTAATAAACACCCATTATTTATACAGTCTTGACTATTCAATGCAAAATGCTGGTTTGTCCAATCACTGTTAATTTACACTGATCGTTGTAGATAGTTTTTG
The DNA here is from genome assembly GCA_034211315.2 of Aedes japonicus. Taxonomy (NCBI): domain Eukaryota; kingdom Metazoa; phylum Arthropoda; class Insecta; order Diptera; family Culicidae; genus Aedes; species Aedes japonicus. Next base: position 61 of record JASCZW010008715.1, on the reverse strand, counting down.
AATTTTCTCACGTCTGACAAAATGCTATCATATTGTGGAAAAAGACTATATCACTTGCTAT
>JASCZW010008714.1:0-48054 GCA_034211315.2 Aedes japonicus | reverse complement strand
CGGAGTTCTTTTTAAAGCTTCCACAAGCTTCTATTGATAGCGTTTCATGATTATTAGCAAGTTCAGACGATATATTACAGTAATTGGTATCTCTCTATCGAAATATCTTCTTTCAGGTGAAATCCATTAAAAAATTGTTTTTGATTGGCTGAATAAGCTTCACAAAACTGACAGCTTTACCGCGGAGCAGAAGCAGTTTTTAAATTGGGGAGACACTGATCATCTACAAGCGAAAAAGCTTTGCATAATTTTCAAATATTTTTTGGGCCACCTTTCATGCGACCCACTTAGGAGCCATTCGCGACCTACTTTGAGATTAAAAAAAACGCTGTCATAACGCACATCTCTAAACTACTTGCTCTGATTGATTACGCAAAATATTTGTCAATAAAACTTCATAATATTTTAAATTGGTCGTAAAATACATACATTATGAGCAAAACGCTGTCTTAATAAACTAAATGTTTTGTACATCTGTCGACCCAACTGACGGTGACATATCGGCAGCTAGGTTCTAAATTGTTCAATTCGGCGCACAGAATGTTCGCGCTTTTTGTCAAGCGTACTCGTTTGAACAGTTTTTTTTCACTTCCGTGCACTCTCACCCACCAAGCAGGTGAGAGAATGTATAAACAATTCCATTTTTTCGCAACTGTTGCATTCTTTCGAGTACACCGAAAATGCAAACAAAACAAGAACATTTGTAATTGGAGACAAAAGTACCTGTTTACAGCAAATATTCAGGCAACATGTTTTTCCGTACTGTCGAGATAGGGAATTTGTTACAGACGAGGCCGCCGCGTGGAATCCGGATGCACCATCAAAGCAATATAGTAACGACGATGAGTTAGCAAGTCTATCTCATGATATTGGAACAATGAGTAGCATTTGTCAATTAAAACAGCCCAATATAAGATCATCAGTAGATCATCATCAGATCATCATCAGATTAGATAGAGCCAGGGGTAATGCTCGTTCTTCGACCAGTGAAATTTTTTACCGAAAGAAAAGTTGAATGGGTGACTGACTGATTTGAACCCTTCAAATCTCCCGGTAGGGATGGTATTTTTCCTGTAATATTGCAGAAGGGAAAGGCGACTTTGTTACCCATTCTAACCAAACTATTCTAATTAAACTAATTAGAAGGATAAAAGTTCACCTAAATCTTATAGACCCACAAGCTTAATCGTCAACTATACCTAAAATTCAGAGGTAGGCATGGTCATTTTGACTTATCCATATTCATTTGCCGATAGCTCTTCTCAGAAGCTCAATTTCAAAATATAGATGCATGATGAACTTATGGCGCTTGAGAGACCCATAACTTGGTCTAACAACACATAGCTCTATCTCTTATATCTGGAGGAATAAGAGCGTATATTGCTCGGCAGTGATCTCTTGCGATGATATTCGCGGTGAAGATCACGCGATTATCATCGTGAAGATCACTGTGAATATACGCCTCATGTCGAAGATATAGGAGTTAGAGCAATGTACTGTTAGACAAAGTTGTAGGTCTACTCATGCACTACAAGTGCATCATACATCATATTATCAAATCGACCCTCTGAAAGGAGATATTGGCAAATGAATATGCCTGAGTCAAAAATGATAAGCCGCAACCCTGCCTAAAATAATGGAAAAAAATATTAATGAACACATACAGTCATCATATTTAGGTTGAAACTCCTCTAAGTAAGTATCAGTTTGCTTATCTTACCATCCTGATAGCGGTTACAGCATTGCATGCGGTTGTTGCAAAACTCAGCTCATAGCTCAATGATAAAAGTACGGACGAAGCATACAATTTAATTTTTTTTCATTCTGATGGGGATCAACAAGATGTTATCAAAAAGACAAGTATCAGCAAATTTGGAAGCTCATCCATCAGTGTTAGAGCTGTGAAGTTGTCCACATAGGAGACGCATTGTCTCCTCTTCTATTGGTGTGGTCTTCAATAGTTGATGATCTTTTCTTAATAATTCTGAAAACCTCTAGCAATTGGCTTTGTACCCGTTTTTCCGTAGTGGCAAGAAGCGAGGTCTGGCCAAAACAGCACGTAACAAGTATGTCTCTTCAAGAAAGGCAATAAGCGTTTTTGCAAGCATTCCTTTACATAAATATTTTGGGTTGACTGAGCCAGTAATATTAGGTAATAGTGGCTGAAGGAAGATAAACGTTAAAAAATACCGATTTTATATCGTTACTTTCTACCTCGCAACAGGATATTTTTTTGTAGTTCTATTGTGGCCAGAATGCTTAAAAAATGACATGCAATGGAACAATTTAACCATTTGGATTAGTATTTCAAACTCTGCACGCTAAGATCAGTTTACCCAAATATGGGTGAATAATACCCATAATTGCGAAAAGTGCATATATTCATTTATGAGTACGTTACTACTTTGAAATATAATAATATTGAGAAAAACAATAATATAGTGATGTAGAAGGAGATGTTCTGTCTCATCGCCATGAGGCACCGGTGAGTGAACAACAATGTTTTTGGCTAGAACGAAAGATGTGAAGAGAAAGCGTTGAAAGGTCCGCCAGATGCGGCGGCAGCCAGGGAAAATTAACAGATGTTTCTGAAAATTGAGCGAAAGCGGGCGCTGCAATTCAATGGTACTCGAACCACGGACGCCAATCTTTTGCCTCACATCCCATCTGTGGGGTAGGTTGCAGCGGACGGAACGAAGTCCGCCACTTCAACAGGCAAAAATTGACGCTACGGAAAGACGCTCGCGTACCACCGTGGCTTGTCAGCAGTTTTTTCTTAGCGATCTCATTGCGTGCACCTCCGTTTACTGAGGTGCGCACACGGGAGAGTGTGAACTCTCTCCTTTTTGGGCTTGTTTTGATTCGCATCGACCGACGATCACTACAGTTTTTTCTCGTCGTCTCCAACGTAGAGACCTCGGAGAGAAACATCGTGAAGTGATGCGATACTGGTCCCCACCAGTATAATTAATGGTTACCACCATTTATGGGTTTACATACATTAATTGTTATGTTATGTATTCTCCGTGCGAGGAGTAACGATTATGATGTAGATACAACCAGAACAACCAGTGACTTGCCCAAGTGTTGATATATGCTTATAATCAGGAAAGCTTAAAGGCTTACAAAAACAGCGTCGTGTGAAACAAAACCCATTCACAAGTCAGCTTTATGAAATTCCAAAGCATCGTTCATAAGTTGAATCTTATGAAATTCTTAAGTTTATTTGCCCGAGTGTATGGATGAGTTCAAGTTAAGCTAAAGTGAGATTAAACATCGTAGTATCTAGAACTGAAATTGATAACATTAACTTGCTGGCTATTTTTTTCAACTGTATGGAATTGGTCAGCATCGTCATTATCGACGATTTTCTATTTTCTCCGAGGCTATACGTTATAGATGACGAGAAAAACTTGAGTGATCATAAGACGTTGTGAATAAAAACAAACCCAAAAAAAAGGAGAGGGTTCCTCTCCCATGTACGCTTTAAAACAGAGTGCATGCAAAACATGAGCACCAACCAACGCGTTAATATTGCCTGTTGAAGTGGCGGATTCGTCTGTGCCTCGACCTACCCTCAGTGGGATGTTAGGCAATACTGAAAGTCCATGGTACGAGGACTACTTTACCCATGTCCTTTCGCTAAATTTTCAATACTTCATTCTATTTACAACCATCCTAGCAAACATTACTGTCCACTCTAAGTGGCCTCATTGTGATGAGCGAACATCTCTTTCTACATTAAAATCGTTAATTCTCCGTGCTTCACGCACATAACAATACGAGGCGAATTTCTGCTTTTTAATCACCAATTACTTTGCGTAAACAGCTTGAAAAATCATTTTCGAAGAGCGCCATCTACGACGTTTAGCCTATTTTTTACATTATGTACCTGGAGTCCCTCACTACAGAAATATTTCTTCTGCATCGACCCAACATTAATGCCGAACTGCATCTCGGGATTCACGTTGGATTCACAAGGATCCGTTGGAGCTAAAATAGTACCTCTCAGGTATTCCTAGATATTCGAAATAACAAGTTTTGTTATTTGAGAGATATTTTTTGCTAGAAATTCTTAGTTATTTTGCCTAAGTATTAACTTCTTTATCTCAGCTCTTTAATTCCAAGGCCAGTTATCAAGATCAAAATTAGATATTCATATGTTGTTTATTCCTGCTTCGGGTTCCACTTCCATTATCGCTGCGTTCGAGCCGTAAGGAGTTTCGCTGTAGTCTGTACTCTATATCACGTACAACGGGTGGCAATTAACATTTTGGAATTTTTTTGAGGCCTCTATGTCAGCAACAAACGAGCTCAGAGAGAATAAGAGTGTGTATGCGTTAGCTCTTTCTCTCCTCTTTCTGCTAGTATTTTCTGTTTTGTTTATGCTTGCTCAGTTTTGCTCAAAATGCCGTCGAAAACAAGAAGTATTTCGCGAAAGGCGCGTTGTACAGTTCTACGAACTGCACAGAAATCTCGGCAAAGCGTATACGGTACAACATTTTAAAAGCGAAAATGTTGCGACTTCGACTGTTTACCATATCCTAAGATCCTCAACAACTGTCGCAAGCAAGGTAGTGGAAGACCAGCCGAAATTATGGACGCAAAAGGACTTCGTTCTCTTCTCGTGCCTTCAACAACTAGGATTCACTGAGCCAACGGGATGCCGCAAAAAGCTCCAACTGTTCTCACCAGTACATCTGCAAAACATTGAAAAGAGTCGGAATAAAGTGCCGAAAGAAGACACGAGCCCCGGAATATACTGATGCACAGATTTCAACGCTGAAATCCCAATGCCGTTGGTTGATTAAAAATTATTCCGGAAAAAGTTCTGTTTTGACGACGCAAGCTATCTCTCTTTCGAAGACGCAGATTCCCGGAAACGCTCGATACTATTCAACGGATAGTTCTACTACACCTCCGAAAATAAAATATAAGTTCAAATATAAAACGAATGTTTGAAGAAAATTTTGATCCCGTTTCTACAAAAACATCATGCTGATGGACAATGCGTGTTTTGGCCGGATAAAGCGTCATCGCATTACGCCATAAAAACACAACCGTACCTAAAACCACAACCTGACAAATCTGCCTCAGTGTCGCCCAATCGAAGATTTCTTCGGGGTTTTGAGTTCCTTGGTGTACAAAAATAACTGGAGAGCCACGAATTGCAAACAGTTGATTGGTAGAATCAAAAGATGCATTCGCAAAGTTGACATGGAGGCCGTACAACGCTCCTGTTCCGACATCAAACGGAAGCTTCGCCGAAAATCCGATTACGGACCGTTTTCAAATGTTTACTAATTTTTTTTCAACAATGGACAATGTATCATTTATTTGAATAAATCAGATCTTCTTCAACTATGTTTGTCTTCATTTGACAGCTTGAGAAAGAAATTCCAAAATTTTAGTTGCCACCCGTTATAAGCAGTAGTGTGAACGTACTATAAACCTTGCTTAACTTTGTTGGTTCCACATATTTGCTTCGAATATTATAGCTTGGGTTAGCAATAGGAATTGAAACTAATTTTCAAAACTTCTTCATTGATTTTCTTGATGATAGCTATATATTACTTGTGACCTATTGAAAATTTGGTCTAGATATGGTTAGGTTGAATGCATCCACCTGTGCGTCCTAACATTAAAAACTTTCATAAGAACACATCGTTACGTCATTACAGCGATACGAGGCGCGTGTGAAAAAGCTAGTTGATTTGTTTTGTCATGCTTGTTCATGCCTCGGCATTGATCGATTTGATTTGATAGGCCATGTTTCGAAAAAGATTTTTCGTTAGAGCTGAACTGATAAACGCAAATAATGGCCTTCTTCAGTACACTTTTCGTTATACAAAATCTACCCATGTAAGCTTCCAATTCTTTTGAATAGTAGGATTTTTGTTATTCTAAATGGCTGTGGTAGATTAATGAGGCAAGTTTCCAAGGTTGACAAATTCAAGGTACAAATCATTAGTTGCGTTGTTCAGATAGGCCCTATTGAAACATCTTTGTCCATTTCAACTGTCAGATGTCCAAAGTTATAAATATCATGTGCATCAAAATCACTCAGTCTGGTCAAACAGGCTCTTAGTCAGAAATGGGTAAACACACCATTACTCAAATTTGTGTACACGCGTCTGTGAAGGAATCTGAGTACAGTTTACTCAGAATTTGACAATTGTTGAATGGGTAAACTTTTACCCATTTTGAATGAATGAAATATGGTAGTGTGCTATAATTTTTTTTGAGAAGATGAATGTGAAACAATATAAAAAAAACAGTTTTGCTTTTATTTAATCAATTGAATAAACCAATCATAAAGTTATTTAATTTTTGAGATTTTCAATATTGAAGTGAACGGTGATGTGGTTTAGCAGCTCCATTTTCACTGATCCCATTTTAAATGCTCCAGTGGCTTAAGGTGAATTTTTTCCTATCTTTTATCTTGCTCTCGCAAACTCACCTTGCTATTTCAAATTGATAAATCTCGATTGTTAGTGAATGAACATCGAATCGAACTCTATCAGATTGCTCACAGCAAGTAAGCATACAAACGGAAGTGATTTAATTTTCAATACCTAGTACCGACTCTGAGTTATATCAATTCTAAATGTTGAGGTAATGATCTGTCATCAAGAATGATTCAGCATAAGCCTCAATTTTCACTAACTTAATTTTAAATTAATAGTCACTGCGCTAAAATTGGCTGTTGATGAGTGGTCCGCCATTGTCAACTAAAGAAAACCTGAATTAATCCACCGATGGTAGCGACTGAACCCTTCTTACATTTTATCAGAATTACGAACTCAAATGTAGCTAATATGGTACTGGATACATATTTTCATCAGAAATTCCAGGAAGGTCTAGGAATATTCGATATGTCATATTTTGTGTTTAATAAATTGTACTGTTCGACAATCCTTAACGTACTGTTCATCGATGTGATTAACATATTACCATTAATAGTCTTTAATGACCTGTTTCTGTTAGTTCTATAAAAGGGAAATTACATAAATATTAGCAATTTCATATAATCAGTCCATAGAATGAATTATTAGACAATACTGTCAATTTTGATTATCGATATGGATTCAAGATGCTTAAATAAGTACATATTCGTTGAAAATAGTAAATGGAGACTTTGTGTAATTTTCGAATATACTCGTTGCAGTTGAAAACCAGCCACTCGAGCCAATCGATGCTGCTCTAATTCTATACAGTAGCATAGTGTGGCTAGTCCGCTGTATGTGCTATACAACGCTCCAGATACGACACAATAGAATGCAAGCGGCATCGATTGTGTGATTGGTCTTGTTCTGGCTTTTGCACTGCAACGAGTATGTTGTCATCTCTACAATTATGTGCTCTCAGGTATTGTTTTGGTCATATCTCCATGAAGAATTATCCAATCATAATGAAATTTTGACCAGTTATTTGGAGATATCATAGCTTGATTTGACACCAACAAAACTAAAATCGGTACACAAATAGCTCAGTATGTAATCGGAGACTAAACTGTTTGATTACTATTATAATAGGCCTTCTAGTACTGTTTCGTTCATATCTTCGTAACGAAATGTCCGAATGAAAAAAATCAATAGCGTTCTATGGGAATGTTGTAGCTTCCATTTGCCGTCAACAGAACTGAAATCGGTTCACAGATGGTTGAGAAACCGATGTGACATTATTTGTAACGCACACACACACATACACACACACACACACATACACACACACACACACACACACACACACACACACACACAAACAAACACACAGACATGTGCTCAGTTCGTCGAGCTGAGTCGAATGGTATATGACACTCGGCCCTGTGGGCCTCGGATAAAAAGTCGAGTTTTCAAGCGATCTTAATACCCTTCTATTGATGTAAGAAGGGTAAAAAGGAAGTTAACATAATGAAATTTTGAACACTTATTTGGAAATTTTATAACTTTAATTTAGCGTTAACAAAGCTTCAATCCTGAGCTTCAATTTTGATTATCGATATGGATTCAAGATGCTTAAATAAGTACATATTCGTTGAAAATAGTAAATGGAGACTTTGTGTAATTTTCGAATATACTCGTTGCAGTTGAAAACCAGCCACTCGAACCAATCGATGCTGCTCTAATTCTATACAGTAGCATAGTGTGGCTAGTCCGCTGTATGTGCTATACAACGCTCCAGATACGACACAATAGAATGCAAGCGGCATCGATTGGTGTGATTGGTCTTGTTCGGTTTTGCACCGCAACGAGTATATTGTCATCTCACAATTATGTGCTCTCAGGTATTGTTTTGGTCATATCTCCATGAAGAATTATCCAATCATAATGAAATTTTGACCAGTTATTTGGAGATATCATAGCTTTGATTTGACACCAACAAAACTAAAATCGGTACACAAATAGCTCAGTATGTAATCGGAGACTAAACTGTTTGATTACTATTATAATAGGCCTTCAAGTACTGTTTCGTTCATATCTTCGTAACGAAATGTCCGAATGAAAAAATCAATAACGTTCTATGGGAATGTTGTAGCTTCCATTTGCCGTCAACAGAACTGAAATCGGTTCACAGATGGCTGAGAAACCGATGTGACATTATTTGTAATGCACACACACACATACACACACACACACACATACACACACACATGCACACACACACACATACATACACACAGACATGTGCTCAGTTCGTCGAGCTGAGTCGAATGGTAGATGACACTCGGCCCTGTGGGCCTCGGATAAAAAGTCGAGTTTTCAAGCGATCTTAATACCCTTCTATTGATGTACAGAAGGGTAAAAAGGGAAGTTAACATAATGAAATTTTGAACACTTATTTGGAAATTTTATAACTTTAATTTGGCGTTAACAAAGCTTCAATCCTGAGCTTCAATTTTGATTATCGATATGGATTCAAGATGCTTAAATAAGTACATATTCGTTGAAAATTGTAAATGGAGACTTTGTGTAATTTTCGAATATACTCGTTGCAGTTGAAAACCAGCCACTCGAACCAATCGATGCTGCTCTAATTCTATACAGTAGCATAGTGTGGCTAGTCCGCTGTATGTGCTATACAACGCCCAGATACGACACAACAGAATGCAAGCGGCATCGATTGGTGTGATTGGTTTTGTTCGGTTTTGCACCGCAACGAGTATATTGTCATCTCACAATTATGTGCTCTCAGGTATTGTTTTGGTCATATCTCCATGAAGAATTATCCAATCATAATGAAATTTTGACCAGTTATTTGGAAATATCATAGCTTTGATTTGACACCAACAAAACTAAAATCGGTACACAAATAGCTCAGTATGTAATCGGAGACTAAACTGTTTGATTACTATTATAATAGGCCTTCAATACTGTTTCGTTCATATCTTCGTAACGAAATGTCCGAATGAAAAAAAATCAATAGCGTTCTATGGGAATGTTGTAGCTTCCATTTGCCGTCAACAGAACTGAAATCGGTTCACAGATGGCTGAGAAACCGATGTGACATTATTTGTAACGCACACACACATACACACACACACACACATCACACACACACACACACACAACACACAACACCATACATACACACAGACATGTGCTCAGTTCGTCGAGCTGAGTCGAATGAGTATATGACACTCGGCCTGTGGACCTCGGATAAAAGTCGAGTTTTCAAGCGATCTTAATACCTTCTATTGATGTAAGAAGGGTAAAAAGGGAAGTTAACATAATGAAATTTTGAACACTTATTTGGAAATTTTATAACTTTAATTTGGCGTTAACAAAGCTTCAATCTCTGAGCTTCAATTTTGATTATCGATATGGATTCAAGATGCTAAATAAGTACATATTCGTTGAAAATTGTAAATGGAGACTTTGGTAATTTTCTGAATATACTCGTTGCAGTTGAAAACCAGCCACTCGAACCAATCGATGCTGCTCTAATTCTATACAGTAGCATAGTGTGGCTAGTCCGCTGTATGTGCTATACAACGCTCCAGATACGACACAATAGAATGCAAGCGGCATCGATTGGTGTGATTGGTCTTGTTCGGTTTTGCACTGCAACGAGTATATTGTCATCTCACAATTATGTGCTCTCAGGTATTGTTTTGGTCATATCTCCATGAAGAAATTATCCAATCATAATGAAATTTTGACCAGTTATTTGGAAATATCATAGCTTTGATTTGACACCAACAAAACTAAAATCGGTACACAAATAGCTCAGTATGTAATCGGAGACTAAACTGTTTGATTACTATTATAATAGGCCTTTCAAGTACTGTTTCGTTCATATCTTCGTAATGAAATGTCCGAATGAAAAAAAATCAATAGCGTTCTATGGGAATGTTGTAGCTTCCATTTGCCGTCAACAGAACTGAAATCGGTTCATAGATGGCTGAGAAAACCGATGTGACATTATTTGTAACGCACACACACACATACACACACACACACATACACACACACACACACACATACATACACACAGACATGTGCTCAGTTCGTCGAGCTGAGTCGAATAGTATATGACACTCGGCCCTGTGGGCCTCGGATAAAAGTCGAGTTTTCAAGCGATCTTAATACCCTTCTATTGATGTAAGAAGGGTAAAAAGTTCTATCATAATCATTTACCCAGAATCTGGGTAGTTTTCACTCATCGAAAGAAAACTAGTTTACTCATTTTTTGACAACTCTATACTGCTTGAACAAATGATTGCAACCTACTCAGCCACTGGGTGGATTCGAACTAGCGTGTGAGCCATGATGCTTCACACGCAAAAAAACACCGCAATAGAAACTACTATTTCGAGGGTCAAATTAAGCACAAACACCAACAATTTTTACCTGATCTATGCACGCGTTTGATTTTACCATGCCTGCGATTAGATATACCCAGGTGCGGTTATTATCAATATGGGGTCCGTCAAATACACCACAAATCTTGAAGGTTGTACCATAAACGTAGTAAATTTGACTGAAATATCATGGTAGTGTTAAAGACAGGCATAGTTGGGTAAAATGGTAGTTGCTACTATAGACACTGTATAAAGACCGGACAACAATTGCCTTATGCAGCCAAACGACCTGTCAAAAAATGCAGCCAAACGGACTGTCAACTTTTGATTCACTTTAAAGAAGCAAGTATTGTGATCAAGCATTGTTTTGGCAAAAGTCAATTATGAACAAATAAGGGATTTTCGACTTCCATGTTTAGTAAATGTAAGTATTTTCGGTGTACTATTTATTGTCGTTTGGATTAAAGACACTGTAGTAGAGATCACTAGCAAGAAAATGTATCTGGATGAATTTGTTATAATTAGTAATGGAGAAAACAAATTATGTATTTGCACTGCGCAGCCAATGGCTTCCTAGAATTTGAAAGGCTGAAATGCAAGCCATTTCTGCCTTATATTATCTCTCTTTGGAAACCGGAAGAAACCCACAGAATTCACTTCACAAGGCGAGTTATTGCCTCAATTTTTGCTCAAACAATTCATATTTCATCACGGCACTTTTCACTATGCTTTTTAATGAATATCTTCAAACGGAATCAAAACAAACTACCAACATCGAAACCGAATCTTTTTTTTAGCCTTTTGCGCTGTTTACATCAAGTTTGCACAAATACAAGTGGTGCCAGATCAATTGCTCACATTTATGACATTTCTCAGGGTTGGCAGATTGTATGATTTTGCGTTGTCCGGTCTGTATACAGTGTCTATAGTTTTTACTACAACATTTTTCTGTGTAAACCGTGTCCAATATGTACTCATACAAACTAAAACTCTATTTATTTCAAACCGATAATCCAGATTTTATTGATAACTTTACCCATTATGTTGCAATATAATACTGATCAACTACAGCATATGTTTTGGAATAACACCGCCTTCAACCTTCTTGACCAGCTTCAGACGCTTTTCAAAACCGTCACAGGCTTCCATCGGCATTTCGTCCCAAATTCATTTGATTACGGTTTTATATTGGTTCATATTAGACGCTCTGTGGTCTAATCCAAAAACTCGGTCAAATTTTCTCGGCTCCAGCCCTAAACGAGATTTGCAGTATGCGATGGAGCTCCGTCCTGCTGAAACACATAGTGATCATCTCCAAACACCTCTTGTACATATGGCTTGGCGACTTTCTTCAAAACTTCCGTTTTATAATATAAGGCATTCACTGTAACGCCTCTTTCGATTAAAACCAGTGGTAATTTGCCTCGCTTGCAAGATTCCGCCCCAAACCATCACTGACGCAGCACTTTGGAACCGTGGAATATTCCTATCATCTCTGGAACAGTTCTCGAGAACAGACAGCACCACAATCTGTCGTTCTGGACATTGTGGGATTGTTGCAAGGCGTATAACTTTTCGTCGGAAAAGATAAATTCTTCCTACATGTGTAGCGACAAAAGCAGACTTGCTCTTTCGAGTCGTTTCTTGAAAGGTTCGAAACTCCGTGAACCTTACCTTTCTTGAGAGCTTGAAATTTGAGGTCATTTTGCAGTATATTTTGCATTGACGATCTCGAAACATTCAGATCTGCGGCCATTTACGTACAATGCGCTGTGATTTTCATCTAATCCTTTCCCTGACCACTTTAACAACTCGTGCAGTCCGCACCATTACGAGTACGATCGGATCTTTTCCAGCCAACCCAAGAGGAGGTGTCACGGCACCTACGGATGGTTCAGTACACAAAATCCGCTTTACTCCAAATTTCTGAAAATAGCGCCGGGCTATTAAAAAAAAACACCGAATGAAAACAATCGGACATGACCTCAAAGCGTTTGTTCAACACATAGTGCAAAATCCACACCAACCTATACGTGAAGCATGTTGAGTAGTTGCAGGACACTAATACAAGGAAAAAGTGTATGAGAATATATTGGACACGAGTGTACAATGAGAATTTTCTAACATACTTACTATACTGCAGGTCTACCGATCTATTAGAACTATACACCCACACTATTTTGATCAAACTATGCCTTACGGCAAAAGTAGGCGTCAAATCGATCGGTTTAAAGTAGTCTACGTCAACCGGTCGTGTTAGTTGATCAACCCCACTAATTTCTTTTCGCTTTAAAATTTGAAAAAAAGGGAAAAATATATGTCCATTGTACAGCAGTAGACACATACCAGATTCATGAAGAATAGATTGAGACCTACCCACTTTCATAAATCCATGAATTGACGGTTCAGCCTTTTTTTATGAAAATCGGCAAAGTTACTCAACTTTGGGTAAATCCAACTGAGCGTGTGAGCCATGGTGCATCTATATGTGGTTGACAGCGATGCAGAATCGGGACAGTCCATAGTCTGATACAATGCGAAAATTCATAGATTGCTTTGATATTTCTTATACATGAATGTTCCGAAATGTATCTCAGCAATAGCCGCGAACAACTTTCATACGTACACATGCATTTGGTTTATCGGGCACGTTTCTTGATCTTTGATATCACTTTATACAATATTCTCAACCCCCCCCCCCCCGTGGCAGAAGCGTGTCGAGCGTGCGTTCGTAATCCTCTCACCAAACCAGCTGCCGCCTGGTTGGTGCCGTTGCCGTTGTGGGAATTTAAGAAATCCGATTCGTCTGCAAAGCGATCAGATTCAGTCGTCGCCATCCACGGAACTCGCAACCGCTGGATTCTAACTGAGCATGGGTATAGTCACTAGATTCATAGTCTGGCGTAGTGATCCTCAGAGTACAGAGATATGCGGAAGCGGCCATGTTGAGCCAATCGAGCAGCGAGAACTGTCAAAATCTGAGCCAAACGAGCGTGTTTACTGTTTGCTGAAATGTTTCGATTGCTAAGTATTGAAATGGAGTTAAAATAAATGGTTTATATATATTATGCTTCAAACATCAAAAATGAATCATTCGCATTCTGCAGAACTCGTGGTGTAATAATAACATAATATTTTATTATCATCTGTGTTCGATAATGTTGCTTGTGTTGCTGAGATGAAAATTTGTCGGAATTTGTACAGAAGGCCATTTTTCATTTTAGTCAATTAATTTCACTGGTGCCGAGTTGTCAGTATTTTGAAGAGAATTCTGTTCCAGTGTCTAATTCTGTCTGTTTGCTAGGTTTGCAGATTCCCTCCTTGCCATTCAATAATGAAATCGCCAAGTCGGAAGTCAACATTATCATTCAAGACTGCAATAGTAATCATCAGAGTATTCGTAATGTTACTAGTCGTGCATATGACAGTTTCCGTCCGACCCGCTTCCAGTCTTGTCTAGATTTTGTAATGTACTTATACGGTGATACATTGGCGTACACTAACAATATTCAAGACGTAGCTTTGGGTGACGCAATTCGATGATTTAACACCTTCGCGGTTTGTGCAAAACTTTGCTATACATTTCATAGTTGATAGTTGTTAAATATACAATAACGTACAAACTCGTACGTTATACGTGTAAACAATGGAAGCTGACAACGACAAAGTCACGCACAAAGCAGTAACATTTTACTCTGAGGAACTGTTAGCAGCTTTTGTAAACAAAACGAACACCGTTGCCAAACCGTCGGATTGAATTTCCGCATATCTCTGTACTCTGAGGATCACTAGTCTGGCGGATACAATGACGGAGCCAATTTGAACTGTCATTTGGCGGAGCCAATCGAGGCATATCTCGAGTAATTTATGTTAAGGGTCTATAAGCCATTTGTAAACAATAACTTTAAACGTTGATTTCTCACGAATTACGAGAATCCCACCATATCCTGCTACTCCATATGGTAGAACTAACATTCTTCTACCAAATGCTGCTTTCATTTCACGAGAGTGATTTGAGATTCAAGAGAAATCGATATTGAAAATCATTGTTTACAAATGGCTTTTAGGCGCTTTACATGAATTACTCGAGATATGCTCGATTGGCTCCGCCAAGTGACAGTTCAAATTGGCTCCCGTCATTGTATCCGCCAGACTATGAATCTAGTGACTATAAGCATGGGATGTTGGAATTAACCAGCTCGATATAATCGTCAAACCCCGTCTGGAAACGGGTGTCACAGTCAAGGTCACCATATTTAACTATTTTTGGTGTGAGGACTGCAGCTGATTGCAGTGGCAGTAGCTTGGACCGTCATTCTGCGGGTTATTAATTCTAATTTGTTTGATTTTTTTCTGCTTCTCATCGTCGCCGTTGCGTTCTTTCTCAGAGGCGAATTCTTTGTCGATGAGAGTTTCTTTTTTCGGGTCTTTTATTCGAAATGGTGGCAGACACGCGAACAGAAGCCAATTGGGTTTAAGAGCGATGAATTAGTCGATAACGAGATGACTTTTTGTGTGTGTGTAGATAATGGATTTAGTGCTGGTTGCGGTTCACGTGAAAGCAAAATTGTTTCTTAAGTGTTAAAAATTACATCATTTGAAAACAAAACTAACGGTTCATTCACCTTTCCAAAGATTTTGAATTATCATATTTCCAGCGTTCCCTTCCACAGAAAAGAGAGAAAAAAAAACCACAAACCCGAGCAAACAATTGCTGGAAATGAACTCCTTTCCACCGCAAAACTGCCGCCAACGGTCGATTTATAGTTCTGCTTTGCGGTGACACTTTTGGCACGTTCCAGACTGCTTGATTGTGAATATGAGCCGGGACGAAAGAATATCAAGAGAGGAGAGTTGAAAAACTGCACAACGCCAAGTTCCAACCGAACACGGGAAAAAGGCCCTCAGCAGGCCAAGCATCATCACCTGACTTCACGTGTCGGGTGGCCGGGATGAATGACGAGGGAATGGGAAGTCACTTCTGGTTTTACCAAAGTCCCGCCGTTGGGAACAATTATGGGCGGCATCATTTTACCTGCTTCCTGGTGAAGTGCGGAAATGTAAAAAAATCAACAACAAAGGAATCGTTATTTCCACAGGCTGTTGTCTTTCAAGGAGCTATTGTGGCCGAATAATGCCTACCTGAAGCGGAAGAATTGCAATGTTTTAAGGCCGATTGTTTGCAAATTTCAAAACATTCGAATTTCACATGAATTCCAAAGTTGTGCAAAATGAAAAGGATGCGATGAAGTGCTGATATTTTACAAACTGATAAAAAAAGAACAATCAATTTGTGAGACGACTAACATAACACTCAGACCATCTCTGTTTGTAAACAAAGAGTCCGACTCCCACGCAAAACTAACTCTAGCATCAAAATTGATAATGTTCCAGAAAAAAAAACCAACTTGTTTAAATTCGTGGGCGTGCCACGAAAAGCAAACACGTCTCATCGAAAACGCATCCGAGAATTGATTAATTTTCGTCGGACAGCGAGAACCGTCCCGTCGCTGAGTGTCTAATTTTACGAGCAAGAATTTTTATATCCATTTTATTGTTCCGTCGCCTATTGTGTTGGCTGGACCCGATGCGATTATGGACGGCTAAATATCATTTAGCTGATGCTGATGTGTCATCATTAGCGTCATTGCGGCCGATGATGGCAATTTGCCTTATAATGCCGAGATGATGTTGGGAAAAAAAGCTACTTCTATGACGGATGTGTTTACACATTTTTTAGGCGATCGAAGACTCTCTAGCTAAGCATATCTCAATCGAGGGGTGTGGCAAAATTGCCTGTCGCCCGAATGTATGAGATTGTTCAATGAGAAGAAGTTGAAAACAAATTAGAAGTACTCTACCTTATATTCGAATTTAAAAAAACCTTTGCATCGATTGATTGGATTTTTTTTTCTGCGCCCACTGCGTTTGAACGTGTTTTCGTTTGCACGGTAACCGAGTGGAACACGGCGGAGACGTTGACGCAGTAACTCAATTAGATTCAGCTCCGTCGTTGACTGGCTGATAACATCGGATACGTCTCCATCCAGAATGATGTGTTTACCGGTAATTACCTATTAGTTTGAGTGAATGTTGTCGCGCGCAAAGATGTTTGCTGTCTAGATAAAGCCCTCAATTCGGTTAGGAACAGGCGTTTTGATAAAGAGTTGGAATCAGGGTGAATCACATTGGCGTAACTACTGGGGGTGCCTAGGAGGCCAGGCCCCTCCAGAATTCTGTAGCCCCCCAGGATTTTTCCCAAACATATTTCTAATTTGAAATGAAACACTATTCATAATCTTCACGTTTAAAGGTGCATTTTAGAATTTATGGTATTATTTTCTCTTGTATGAAAAATTAAGTAGAGTATAGACTCCTCAGATTGATTAGAAGTTTTGAAGCTAACAAATTCAAAAGGAAAATATGGAGAAAGAAGTTTATTCATTAACGAGAACATTTTTGAAAATATTGTTTAAAAGGTAAGGTGTAAGGTATAATCAGGTAAATTTCTAAAATCATGATATTTGTTGGGGTTGAGTTCAGTACCACTAGTAGTCGACGTAGACTGGGCCTGTATGTCATCCCCAATAGGTAATTGTAATTAAGTTAGAACTGATTTATCTAACTACGTGATGATCTTCGACAGATACGCGTATTTCAGTCTACATATGTGCAGAGCTTCATCAGTGTCTCGTACTAGTAACTCGACTGTCATTGCTAATTGTTCGAACTATTCATAACAGTTTACTGAACGTCATATAGTAATTCGAGTCATGTATGAAGGTGACTTCAGCAATGGTCTAACATATACAGTATTCTGAACGTTGTTTACCAGTACTTTAATTATGAAATTGATCCAATGTATCGTTAGGTGCAATATTGCAGGAATGGGTACTATGGTTCATATATATTATGCGGTAAATTCTACATCTTTTATGAAAATACGAATACAAAATATCTAATGATTTCAATATGTATGCTCATGTGATTGACATATGTTAGGTGTGACCATGGTATTTGTACTAGTGATAGCAAAGTTTAGAAATTAGGTAATTTCCTCGACTTTTTTGTAAAATTTTATTCATATATATAAGGAGGTAATCTTGCCGCACAGGCTCACTTTTATTGCAATTATTGTTAATTTTGTAAAACTATTATTTGTGTATTCTTTTCTACAAATATTTTAATTAATCGATCATGGTGATGCCGCAATGTAGGACTCGTGGAAAAGAATATTTTTAATTATCCAAGAATCAAACCATTTGAACAAAATTTGAAGGTAAATACCCAAAATATACTTCTTGTAAAAATAGTGTGTTCCTATCTGCATTTACTTAGTAGAGACATAATTTCGATTATCTTTTTAAAACGCTTCTCAATATTTCCTTGAAAATTGTATCAAAATTCCCGTCACATTTCTTTTAACAGTTGTGTTACATTTACTCATAGGATTTCTTTAAAAGTTTTGATTTTCAATCAATAGGTTCTGTTTTTGGCTGAAATAGTTCCTAGTATACAGTGGTGGCGAAAATATTAAATACATTCACATATAAAATTGTCCTATTTGACATTCTCTATTTCAGCACTCAACGAATGGACTGAGCTGAAACTTTAACAGTAGCTCAGTAGTAACCTGAATTTTATTTTGTGTTACAGTCAAAGATTTTGAAGCTCAGTCTTCAATATTACATCTGATCCACCATCTTGAAAAATTTTGAAAACAGTTATTTTCTTTTATAAAATAGTTTATTTCATAAGAATGAATAATTTTGCCGAATAGTTCATTCTTGTAGAAATTTTCTAATTTAAATATATTTAAAAACTTAATTTTTGCCAAACCTTCTAACATGAACCTGATGCCTTTTTAAATACTATACTCGAAAATTTTAAAATCCAACACAGCTCAAAACAGTAGATGTATTTGTTATTTCTGCCTATACTGTAGTTGTTTACATTCTGTTGCAATACCTTCAAAAAATTTCATGGAATTTCAATGTCATGGAATTCTTCAATGTTAACTCAAATTCCCATGGATGTTTCTTTCAAACTGCCGTAAAGTTCTCAGTAGGTTTTGATGAAATTATCCTCGGAATTCTCCTTCAACTTTTTTGAACTCTCTTTAGAAGTTTAGCTCGATATAACTTATAAATTTTCATTGTATTTTTCATAGAATTCTACTACTAATTCTACATCGCGGGGCACAAACTATCATCAGAAAAACTCATCCTCTGGCTGTCTACATACATTTCCTTGCACACTGGCTCAATTTGGCAGTTATAGATTCATTTGCTAATATATCTACAAGTGCTAAATTATTCAGCACACTTGAAGCTCTGCACGTATTCTTATCGCAGCCTGGAAATTTAAAACTATGCGGCGATCAAAGAAGCGCTTCAAGCCGAAATCGATGATGGTAAACACAATGAATAAGTTCCAGCTATTGGCGTAATTTTGGACAGTATAGCTCAAAATAAATACAAAGATAAACTGATTCATGATGCTAACTAAAACTGATAAAAACTCAGATGTAACGAAGCGATTACGGTAACGTAAACGATAACTGTAACGTAAGCGACAATGTTGTATGATATCTGGAGCGGAGCTTCTCAGCTATGCGACATATTTAAACGTAACTGAGAAGGACCATGACGCAGAACCGATTTTCAAATCTGGCAATGCTTTAAATTGGGAACGGAGTTGTGAAGGAATCAGTATTAACCGACACAATTTTGAAGATATTTAAAACGCGTAATCAAAACCAATCCAAATTTTCATATAAATTTAAAATATTCATTGACTCAATGCTGTTCTTTGAAGTTTTTAGATTTTTTAAATAAAAACTTGACTCTATATAGATTCAGGTCTATTCTTCGCCTCGGATTAGTTGAGACGCCTTAAGAGAATCGAGTAAGGTGACTTCAGTTACATCGTGTGAGTCCATTCTCCATTTGATCCACACGGAATAATACGAGGTATATAGGGTATGTGTCCACTGACTCAGCCTATAATGCAATGATCGATTACATTTTTTATTATAACTCAGAAAGTGTTTGAACTTAAAGCAAGATTCAACTAGTTATACACTTGCAAAGATATGTTTGATAAGACATTTGGTAGTATTTATCACGAAAAGTTACTCAACTCTTTCTATAAAGTCAGAAACATTCGAGGGATATGGATTTAATGTCGGTCTATAGGCATCAAATTGGGTCTAATCATGGATGCAAATTCGTCCCATTCGATGGATTTATTACAAAATGCAGTCTTTGTACGGTATTTTTTATTCAAATTTTATGAATTATGGCATTGCTAGCTGTATTCGATTTACTTTAACACATACATTTCACAAAACAAACTAAAATAAAACTGCTTCGAAACACTGAAGTGATAGTGCATATATGATTTACCAGCCATTCAATAATGAAAACATTATAATTCACTATACAATGATTTTGTTCCTTCTGTTTGTGTTTAGATGAGCCACTTGAATATAAGACAACCGCAAATTCATGCATTTCCACTTGAGATTTTACCAATAACAACGTTTTTACTACGTTATTGATACAACATGCCATATTTGGGAACATACAAAAATATATGTCCCTAACATTGGGTCTACGATTTTCTAGTAAAATCGTTGTAATTTCAGCTATGTTAACAGTTAGTTTCTAACGAGTAACTATTTTCTGTACATCCAGACTGCATTACTCGCATTATCGGTTCAATTAAGCCAAATTTAGATCACTTGAAGATCGTGTAGATCATCTGTTCAGCTTAACCAGTGAAATCAAGATGCCCCAAAAGTTCAAGATATCGAAAATTACGCGGAAGTGAACAAATATAAGATGATTAATATTATCTCAGTAGCTTCGGATTACATTGGTCATCGTAATAGCAACATTAGTGATTATCGCTACATTAATGACACATTTGGTAGATAGGCCGAATGAAGGAGCTAGGCTAACATTACATCCCCTTACCCTATTCACCACACTCGATTCTCTTAAGGTATCTCGACTCACCGAGGGGCAGAATAGACCTAATTATTCGATTAAACCTGTTTTGATTCATTAAAAATGACCTGACCCCAACAATTACGCTACCATCGTCGCTCTTTTTGCAATATTCCTATAAACGATAAAAATACTTCGGGCAGGCTCCCTCCAGGCCCCCTCCAGACTAATTGCCCAGCTCCGCCAATGGTGAATCAGACTGCATCGATTTATTCTATTTAACTTTCTATCTATTAACTCTCCGATGAAGAAGGGTATTACATACGCGAACCACGAAAAATCTAGAATGCGCTGTGTCTGTTGTTTATGTTGCCATGAAAAATAGAATTGTCAAAAGATATTCAAAATAACACATTTTCCTACATTTATAGAAGGCAGTTGGCCGAAACCATGGAAGATGATAAGATGGATGTCGATATGTTTTTTTAATCTTTGAGTACTCGCGTTGTAGTACTTTGTACAACAATTGTAGCTATTCCATAACCATTCACCTATCGATGGAAAACCAACGTGTATTCCTCAAAAACTCGTTCTGTACCAAGTTCTCTACCAAATAACGCATTTCTTGATTACAGAAATTCGTCAAAAAGCGCTTTGGAATTCGATATTGCGAGACGTGTGCGCGTAATTAAAAATACGTAGTGTGTAAAGTTTGCATTACTGATTCCAACTTGGTATACCTCGTAATCCTGAGCATTCAGATGACTTCTGTCTTCGACAAAGGGGTCCAGTTGTACAAGACCTTTTCATTGGCGACTCTAAGATATGAATTTCATCAATACGCGGCGCTAGTGGAAATACATTTCTTAAAAATGCTTTGTCTATAGATGTGAAGTTCTATAATTCATCTTTATGGCATGGCCTTCTAGTATATATAACTTAATTTTTGACACGCGCAATAAAAACGCTATTTCTGAAACATCTTTTGAGCCACACAAGAAGTTTTTCGAATACAAATTTAGGACTAATAATATGTTCTAAAGATGTGTTGAGTACCATGACTAACATGATGATGTCATATCTAGGTAGTTGAAAACATCACAATAACAAATAGGTTACAATAAAGTTATTCCAAAGTACACACAATTGCAGAAATACATGAATATTACATGCTAGTTTGCAAAATGTCAAACCTACAAATGTAAACACAAATTGAATTTGAAAATAATATGTGTGTATTAATTCTATATATACACAGCTGAAGATCAAAACTGATTGCCAATTGGCTAAATAAAATAAACAATACTCATCCTTAATCTGCTCATGATAAATGCTTTAGAACGTGCAGCAAAATGTCATATGCGAT
The DNA here is from genome assembly GCA_034211315.2 of Aedes japonicus. Lineage (NCBI taxonomy): Eukaryota > Metazoa > Arthropoda > Insecta > Diptera > Culicidae > Aedes > Aedes japonicus. The sequence continues at coordinate 25,931 of JASCZW010008714.1, read as the reverse complement.
GCAAACTTTATGGTGCAACTTTCTGTTTTATACTTACTCAATTTTTGCGCCTTTTTAACAACACAAACATGCAAAAATTCTTTAAAAAAATGCGGTTTGGAAACATTCCCCTCGGAATCATCAAAAAATCATCATGGCGAATTGAACATTGCGGTCTACATTGTCGATGAAAAGTATTTTGAAAACATAAAAAATGTCATGATGATTGATCTATTTTTTTCTTGCTAAAAAATTATTAACATATGCATGTAAATTATTAACAAACATAAACCATTTGAAATTGTTGGTGGTAACCATATCATATTTTCAACCGGTAGTGAAAGTTAGTCGATACTTATGGCAGGAATTTGAAATTTTGTCCAAAATAATGTTTGCATTTAAAAAAAATGGACAAAAATTGCCGATTTTTCATGGGTTTACCTTCACCCGCACTGACAAAAATTACCCATGCAGCATCAATCATAGTGACCCATGAGTATGCAGACAAAATTTGACAGCTCTATCAGCTGAACTCTAACCGTGATAGCAAACACAGTGAAGCAACTCGGTTCAAAAGTGTGTGATCAAACAACGGCACCCCGCCGCGTCGAAAACGGACATCGTTCCGTACTTTGTGGACGCCGGATACAGCCGTTCCGGCATCTACAACATCTTGGCACTATTAGACAACAATCAGAGCATCAAAAGAAAGCCTGGTTCCGGACGGCCGACGAACCTGAGCGACGAGAAGCTCCAAAAGATGCCGAAGAGGAAGACCGAGGGAAAAGTGGCTACATCGCTGCGTGTGCTTGGCCGGGAGGTCGGTTCAACCGGCCAAACAGTGATAAAGTAACTCGGCGAACATGAAACATACATGTCAGGAAGCGGGAGATCGCGTCCATTGGTTTCGCAACGACGCAGCGCGGCAGTGGCTGAATAAGATGGTCGAACCCAATTCTCCCGGCGAATCTCGACGTGGCGGTGGTGATGGACGACGAGACCCATCTGGCTGGCAAACGACTGGCAGGGCACTACGTATTTTACTTCCTCCACGAAGAAAGTGAGCTACGAGGTGAAGGTTCATTTCACACACCAAGTTCCCCAAGATTTATTTATTTGTCGTCGTCAATCAGTTGTAGACCGTTTTAATTACAGTACAATAAGTACTTAACTTAACTTAAACCTAGCACGCGCGGGAAATATTGTTTTAATTTTTCTTTCGACATTGTAAAATCTATACTATTGCAATGGATATTGTAATTAGCCATCATTTGGTTAATCGGTCCATATTTTTGCATAGTTCGTGCGATGATAATTTGTTGCAAATAACTGTCGATGTCTTAAATGCCTTGTTGGTATGTTAAAGTTTAATTTTGATAGAATTTCTATTGAATCAATTCTTTGTGAGACTATATTATTTGTAAATGACGCCATAGCGAATTCACGACGCCTCTTTTAATGTTTGAATATTGATAAAGCATACATCGAGCCTTATACGATGGTAAAGGAAATACAGTCCATCCTAGTTTTCTTAGTGCATATAACAAAAATTGCTTTTGTACTGACTCTATTCTTTCTTCGTGTGTTATTGTAAATGGAGACCAAACTATGCTACAATATTCAAGTATTGACCTGACATAAGCAATGTATAGTGTTTTTATCGTGTATTGGTCATGAAAGTCATAGCAAAAACGTTTAATAAATCCAAGCATGTTTTTAGCTCTGTTTATAATTGTGTTATAATGATCAATGAACGTAAGTTTAGAGTCTAGGACAACACCTAAATCCCTAACTCTATCACACTTCTCTACATTCTGATTGCCCAAAGTTATTTGTATATTAGGTATGTTTCTGTTTTCGACTGAAGGTACTAAGTTACATTTTTTAACATTCAGTTGTAGCAGACTTTTGTTACAATCGGTATGGAACAACAATATTTCATTCTTAAACGCGTTGATGTCCTCTGCATTTTTTATTTCTAAATAAAGTTTCATGTCGTCAGCGTAAATTAAAAATTTTAGTTTCTTAAGAATAAAAGATAAGTCATTTACAAATAGAATGAATAAAAGTGGTCCTAGATGTGAGCCTTGTGGGACTCTGAAGTGGTATGAATAGGTGCTGATTGGCTTCCTTTAAATCTTACAACTTGTTCACGGTTGGTTAGGTATGAATTAAGCCATTTGAGGAGTTTGGGCTGGATTCCCATTTTTTGCAATTTAAATATAAGCATAGGTATATCGACACGGTCAAATGCTTTACTAAAATCTGTGTACAAAACCTCTACATGGTTTCCGTTATCCATTGCTTCCAGAGAATAATTAACGAATTCTAGTAAATTTGTGGTTGTCGAACGACCTTTAAAAACCCATGCTGGTTAGTAGTTATTCTATTTTTGATTTGGTTGAATAATTTTTCATTCACAATTGCTTCAAAAAGTTTTGAATGCAAGAGATCAGGGCTATACCCTGATAATTACGAATATCAGCTTTTTTACCAGACTTAAAAATAGGCACTAGAAATGAGCTCTTCCATAATTTTGGAAAGTCTCCGGATTCCAGTGACATATTAAAAGAAAAACAATGGAGAAGTAAGCTCAGCTGCTAAAGTCTTCATAAACAAAGGAGGAACTCCATCCGGTCCTGAGCCTTTCGTTGCATCTAATTGTTTTAACCCTTCTAAGATTTCATGCACATAGATTTGATTCACGCTTATGTCACTGGAATATTCAGGATACAACCCAAAGTATTGCCGATCACGATCTGCTTCTGAGTATGTTGTGTATGTTTCTGAAAAACTTGGCAAATAAATTGCATATTTCTTCTGTATTATTACTTTCATTATTGTCCAGATACATACGGGATGGAAGATTGTCTGATTTTAATTTTGTATTCACGTAATTAAAAAGTTTTTTGGGCAACATTTAATTTCACGTTCAATTTTTGAATTATAATTCTCAAATGCAATATTCTATAGCCAAATTAAGTTCATCACAAATGTTCAAATAGCTTTCTAAATTAACGGAACTGTTATGTTTTTTGTAAATCTTATGCGCTTTTTGTTTACGGTTTTTTAAATTTTTAATTTGTTTATTGAACCAATCTGGATCCTTTGAGAATACTTTACGTCTACGTCTTTTAACTGGTACTTCTTCCTGGATAACTGCAAACAGCTTAGTGTAGAACACTTCAGTCGCACTTTCAACATTCTCTTCATTCCTTAATACTGTTTGCCAATCAATTAAGTTTAGTTTGCTTCTTATGTTAGCATAATTAGCTGATTTATAGTCAAGAACTTCCTCGAGTCCGCAATCAGGCGACTCATTTTCTTGTACAAAAAGAGAATACTCTATTGCTGTGTGAAAGACTTCATTTCTCCATATTGGAGTCAATGATTCACTAACACAGAAGTCATCGGAAATATTTGTCAACAGAAAGTCTAAATAACAGTTCTGTTGATTTTTCACATGATTTATTTGATGAAGTCCCAAATCAGCAATTTTGTCAATATGAAATTAAGCGTCCTCATTTTCCCTTATTGTTGGAAGTAGGATACTTTCATTATCAATGTCAGCAATAAAATCAACATTGCGTTGGTTAAAGCTCACCATATATATGTATTTTTACTTCAGGGGTAAACAAGACACAATTTCTTCGGCATTAGTGAAAAACTTATCATAAATTTCTTATGGGCATTGTTTGGGCGAAAGTACACCGAAACAAATACTATGAGTTTCTGTCCTCACCTGCACTTTTGCCCATACATTCTCAAATTCTTTAAATTTTGTTGTAGTAATTATTTCGGAATTGAATTCAGTTGAAATTGCAACTAAAACTCCACCTCCTGACTTTTTTCCTGACCATTGATAATTACGGTCATCTCTATAAACATTATAATTATTACCAAAAACCTCTTTCACTTCTAACACTCTCATCCCAACTGGTTTCATTTAGCTAGAATCACGGTATATAAAACAACTTAGAACTTTTATTTTGAATTTCGCTTTGATCTTAGCAGCGCTTTTCATCCGATTAAAATTTTGATAATATAGCGTGATTTCTATTCGTGCAATGAGGTGTGGGTGAAGAGCTTAATGGACGTTGACTCATCATTCACCTGTCCGGAATTAGTACTGTTTTGAAAATGCTGTGATCGCCGGGTTGATTATCCGCATCGTCATATCCTTCCTCTGAGAAATTCGTCAGTTGCGTAGAAAACACGAATGATGAGTATGGCACTGGCACATATCACATGATGCAGCAGAATTTGAAAAGCAGCCAGGGGACGTCCAGTTGGGTTGTCTGCCAGGAGAAGATCTGTAACTTCGTCATGAGCCGGGTAGGGGTTCAGGATTTCCTCTCTGGAACTGTATTGGCCGGTGGATCGTCGGTGTCTCATTCGGTGATTTGGAAAATCTTTCCTTCGCTGCCGCAAGAAGTGATTCTGTCCGGTGGTAGTAAGCTGATATTACGAGCTCCGTCGTTGTTGCAAAAATTGTTGGTGTACTGGTAGTTGTCTTGCGGATGTCTTGAATTTCGATGGCGATTATTTTGAATATTGCTGGGCCTACTGGTTTCATTTCTATTGTAATGAGTGTTGTTGCTGTAGTTGTTCCGCGGATTGCTTTTTTCGCCTTCTTGCATTTTCGGCTTGTTTTTGTTGTTTTAAACGATGCAACTCTGCGTTTGTCGTAGTCGGTCCAGTCAGCTTTCCATACTTTTTCTCGTTCCAAGAAGGCGCCAGCCTGACTGAACCGGTAGAATATTATTGCGCATCATTAAGCTCATCTTCGAGCGAGTCTGAAGCGTCCGGGTGAGTGAGAAATAATTTTCGACTCAATTGCATTTAAGCTGGCTGATAGAGATTTCAGCTCATCCATTATGTCTGTTCCAAACATCGGATTTTTTGAACACATGAACATTACCAGAAGCTAAACTCAGTTGTGCTGCTGATCTTTTTAATTTGTTCATTTAAGGGTTTCAGGTCATTGGTTAAACCAGACGTCATTGATTCCATTAACGTAAAAACATTTTCTCTAGAATTTTTCATGGCAATATCACAAAGCGATGTTATGTGATTTTTAATCGCCAGCAGAGTCGCTGCTTTTGATCACCGTCAGCTCATTTTGTATTTCGTTGAGCATACCCTCAAGGCGGCAGATTCCCCATTCAAAACAGTAGCATTAATTTGCTTCGTCGCGCGATGGGTAACCTGCGTGTTGCTTTCCACATTTTTCGGCTAGTTCAGCCTGTTGCTTTGTCAGCAATTGAACTTCGGAAATTACAGTGTTATGAGGGTTTGGCAAGAGCTGCAGCACGGCAGCACATAAGACATAACATCAATTTTTTTATCCTTTTTCTAAGAGAGTTGCGTGGCTGACAGATACTCCCACGCAGGCGGTACGAAAGGCACGCGAACATCCTATGCAGGTCCACAATACCGTATCGGCGGTAGAATCGAGCGAGCAAACTTCACAGCTCATGCACGAACAAAAATGCGTTAAGCAAAAAACGAAACGTAGGTATGTAAAAAACGCAAAAAACGCACGTGGCGAGGAACGAAATTAAAACGCGTCCGAATCTGATTGACGATTATTATTGATGCAAGATGCTGCTGCTGGCTGACAATCAGCGAGAAGGGGATGTCAAAGCCGCTTTCTATCGCTCCGGACTGGCTCGTGAACGGGGAAATTGATAGTACGAAATGCCCGCCGGAAGCTGGCGCTGTTCATCAAGAAATTCCATAGGGCGAAGACGCGGTGTTCTGGCCAGATCTGAATCGGCCCACTACCGAAGCGATCGTTAGAGGAGATGGCCCGGCTGAATATCAATGTGGTACCCAAGTCAGCGAACCCGCCCAACGTCCCCCAGCTGCATCCCATTGAACATTTTTGGGCCAATCTGAAGCGTAAGATCACAACAATTTTGTCGCGAAAACTGAGGAGGAATTGATAAATAAATCGAAGAAAGAACTCAAAAACATGCCTACACGCACGTTTTCGTCCGCAGTGGTGAATGTTCCGGTTAACTGCCGGAAGGCCGCTCGCAAGGGCGTTGCATTTTTTTGCAAGTTAGCTTAAATAATTACCTTTCATGGGAAATTTATCACACTTTTGAACTTATTTTTTATCACCATTCGAAAAAGTCCATTTTTTTAATGCAAACGTTAATCCACAAGCCAGGACAGGAGCGAGGAGCTGACGAAAAGAGGTAACAACGCGTGAAAACTGAGAAAGCACTGATTATGCATTTTAAGCGGGATCCGAACATAGTAGAATGAAAAACGTAGAGGTGATTGGAATATGAATATGATAAGAGTCTCTCAATGTTAGATTCGCCCCTAGTGAAAAAAAGTCCCTAGAATATACAGTGTGTCTCACAATAGGTGTCACCTTTTTCAGTCTAGGTTGTTTTTAGCTGGGTAATTTTAACAGCGGAATTGATTATACCCGTACTGAGTGTATTTTTTGACAGCTTATCGCTGAAGATAAATAAGCGATTCCGTTTGTTTATATTATCAGCAACCATGGAAGTCATACGGGTGCAAGTTTAAAACTACATTTGAAAAAGCTTAGACCGTGTTAGATATTTAGTAGCCTTAAGCAGTTCGGAGTTTTGTTTTTCGTACCTTGAAACGGTTCAAGTACACTGGAAATGTCCAGACGAACTGCCAGAACGAAGAAAGAGATCAAATGTAGGAGGGAGCGAATAAGACGTAATCCGGCCGTATCTAGCCGTAACTTGAGCGAACGATTTCAAATGTCCCCTACTTTAATGAAAGGCTCCTCAGACATGAATTGGAATGCGAGCCGTACAAGAAACAAAGGGTTCACGGGTAGACGGAGTGTCAAACGCAAGCCAGGGTCCACAGAAGCTGAAATCTTTTGGTTTGGCACGGTGACTGCGAGATTTTTTTCAGATGAAAAGCTCTTCCTCCTTTAGGACAGTCATACTCAGCAAAATGATCGTGTGTATGGCAAACATCTTGCCAATATTTCAAGAGATTAACTGGCAGTAGAACGCTATCAGAACGTTTTGAAAATCATGGTATGGGGTGCTGTTTCGCGAAAAAGAAAACTTCCTCTTCTTCTCATAGAACCTAACGTAAAAATCAACACAGAATATTACATCGAGCAGGTTTTGAAGAACCATCTGTTTCCTCATGCTTCAACGCTGTATAAGAATACACCATATTGTTCCCAACAAAACTCAGCTCAAGCTCACAAGGCAAAGAAGGCACAAACGTGATGCGCGTAGAATTTGCCCAATTTCATCACAAGCAAAGAATGGCCTGCATCTTCACCGGCTCTCAACCCACTTGTCTACTTTGTTTGGGGTTATATGCTTCAACATAGAGGCCCTCCGAAAGGGCTTACTTTAGATCGACTCAAGAAACATTTGGTTGATATTTGGGACTCAATTCCTCAGGAAACCGTGCGTGCCAGCGGCGATAGGTTAACAAAGCGTTTGTGAAGTAATCAAGGAAAAGGGTGAGAGATTCAGATTGAATTTAGGTATGGTCTATTTCTTATAACATACATCTTTCAAAATGAAAAATAAATGCTATGATTTGGTTGATTTGTTTTGCTGTAATATTGCGAGACACCCTGTATGATGGACGACGAAGAAAATCCGACAAAACATGAATATTTTGCGACCATTTTTGCATGTCTCATTTTTTGTAGAGTACAGTCTTTAAGAGAAAGACGGATATAGTCAAATAGACACTAGTTGTCATTTGTTGCTCTAATGTATCTCAAATGACATTCCATTTTGATGCGCATTTTCAACGACAAAAGTGATAACTGTTTTCAAAAGTCTGGTCGCCAACGAAAATGGTGGAGCTGTGATTTCACCTATCATGTCCTCATCTGGAGAGGTATCCTCAATTTAGGCCATGCACTTTTTTCCATACCTTTGCTGATACAATTCAAACGAAACCAAATTGAGAACCATGCCCTTGAACTTCCCGTGAACATATAAACTCAATACTCCATTTGGGAAAATGTAAACAATCTTCCCGCTGCTTGCGCTGTCGGGCGCAGTCAACTGCAGCAGAGTTTTCCCTATGTAGTGAACGCTACCAGCTCAACATTTCAGCACAATGTAACCACATTTCGTATTCCGTTTCATCCTTTTGCCTCATCCACCGTCAGGATTGAAAGTTACACAGCATCCCTCGCCTTAATCATGAGCCTGTACCTACACAACCGACCAGGTCTCGTTTTGCAATCAGATGGGAGCGAAGGTAAATTTCAATCCCATGCCTTCATGACTATTTTATGAGAGATCGCGTGACCTCTTCGGAGCGAAAAGCCATGCACGCTTGGGTTGATAGACCCAAATCTGGGTATAGTTTGGCACGTACTCGGCAAGAACAGGGGGAGCTGCTTGTTAGGTTAATGACAAGTGATGGCAACCAAAAGCTTGTGAGTTAATTTCGCTGGATTTGATTACAATGTCACATGCATGTTTCTGGTTAAAGTTGCCAGTTAGAGAACAACGATCTTTTTCTTTCGAAGAAATCCATGCTGATCGAAGTAGGTAATGCTTTGAAAGTGACGTGTTTACTTTTTGCTACTGATAATCAATCAATTCATTTCGCATCCGGATACTTGTGCTTGAAAAATATTAGTGCTTAATAAAAATCGCTTTATGTGAGAACCTCTCCTCACATGATAGACAAAAAGCGATTAATTGTTATACCATGAAATTTGATGCGCCAGTTTGATGTTTGAAAGATAAGAAAGCAATTATTTATACTTCATCATACCCAGTGACTGCATGTTCTAGAGTCAAAACGTGAAGCTTAAATAAACAATCTGCTAATTGTTTAAACACGTCTCCCAGATCATGGTTCCAGTTATCTAACGACAGCGAGATTTCCATCATCTCGCAGAATTAGTTTGTTGCGACTTCGACTTCGGCTTCACTGCCAGAGAAGTACAGAAAGAATCACTGCCATCGGAGAAGCCACTCTTGAACACTCACGAGATGGAACGAACTCAAGCAGCGAAAGAGAGGGTGAGATAGATGACGAAACCGGAGAGGGTGGATAGCATGAATGGTTCAATGTCGGTATGTAAACATAATATTAATATAGCAGCAGGCAGGTACAACGTACAAAGCCGGCTCGTTTGTCAGAGAGGCGATTGACTGTGGCTTTAGCAAATTGACGGAATGATTAATTTGGGATGTGCTGAGTGGTTGCCCTCAAGGTGGTGGTTCTGGGAAGTGAGGAAGTAAGTTCAAAAGAGGATTTTTTTCAATTTTGTGGCATCATACGTGACCGCACCCATAATGATGAATAAGTAGCTCTTTCGAGCGGTTGTACAATATTATCTCACCACCTTCCTGTCGCTCTGAGTAGGAACGGCTCATTAGGAATCGGCTGGGGATGATGTTTGATACGAAGCGTAATTTGTTTTGATTTGCATGAATGATTGCTTCCATTGCTCCAGATCAGGGGTTCTCAAACTTTATCTGATGGCGGTAAGTTGAATAAAGTTCTAAGTACGGCTACAACCCATCAATATTGTACGCAAATGTAGTACTGCAATAATGGTTTTGTACACTTAAAAATCTTTTGTGAAAAGTTGATAGCTGCCTTTCAATTTTAATTAACGCGTATGGATAGGTCGAGTTAAAAATTACAAGTGATGAATTGGAGTTGAATCGAGGATTGAAAAGTACTGTGCAGTAATTTTTATATCACCGTAAGTTAAAGTTCCAATTAAGTAATTTTGAGAAAAGTAGAGATTTCTGTCCATTATTAATGATCTTTTGGTATTTATGTCATAATCAGTAATTACAATCGGAATACATTGCACACAAAGCATCAAGTGAAGACTGTACTCGAAAAAAATGCAACCCTTTCTTATAAGTTAAACATTTTATTGCATAAGCAAATACTGATGAAGTTTTGAGTTCAACTAATCTACAGTGTAATCTTCACATGAGCAAAATTTCGTCACAATCTGTCCAGTGGTTATTGAGATGGCTTCCAAGCAAGAAGTGATTTGACAAAAATTATAAGCGCGGTCGAAGAAAATCCAGGCCAATCTCACAGATAGGTCGCGAAACAGTTGGAAATCGATAATTTGACCGTGTTTCGTGTGGTAAAATCGTTCCAGGATACCCAAACGATCCAGCGGCGAGCTGGCAGCGGAAGAAAAGTGAAAAAGACCGACCCCGTGAAGGCAAGGAAGGTGCGGGATTACTTCAAGCGCAATCCGAACCATTCGATTCGACGTGGCCAAGAAGCAGATGGTTCTTCAAAACATGCTCAGTGTATTATTCAGAGTTAATTTTACGTTAGGTTTTATGAAAAGAAGAGAAAGTTTTGCTTTTAGTGAAACAGCGCCCCATACTATGATTTCTACAACTAGTCTATCTCTAGAAATATTGCCATGACTCCTGCCATACACACGATGATCTTGTTGATTATGACTGTCCTGAAGGAGGAAGAGCTTTTCATCTGAAAAAAAATCTCACAGTCACCGTGCCAAACCAAAAGATTTCTGCTTCTTTGACCCTGGCTTGCGTTTGACGCTCTGTCTACCCGTGGAACTCCTTTGTTTCTTGTACGGCTTGCATTCTCGATCATGTCTGAGGAGCCTGTTCATCAGAGTAGGGGACATTTAAAATTGTTTGCTCAATTTACGGCCAGATACGGTCGCATTACGTCTTATTCGCTCCCTCACACATTTGATCTTTTTCTTCGTTCTAGCAGTTCCTCTGGCACCTCTTTTGAAGTTGAATATGGACATTTCCTGTTTCCTTGAACTGTTTCAAGGTACGAAAAACAAAACTTACTCACTCCGAACTGTTTAAGGCTACTGAATATCTAACACGGTCTAAGCTTATGCAAATGTAGTTATAAAACTTGCTCCTGTATGGCTTCCATGGTTGCTGATAAATATAAACAAATGGAATCGCCTTTTTTTCTTCAACGATAAGCTGTCCCGCTGTTAAATTACCCAGCTGAAATAAACCTAGACTGAAAAAAGGTGACACCTATTGTGAGACACACTGTATATTCTAGGAACTTTTTTTTCATTAAGGCGAATCTAACATTGAGAGACTCCCTTCGATTACTTTCTCTTTCATTCCGTGCCAAGATGTTGTAGAACGATGTTTTCGACGCGGTGGGGTTCCGTTCTTTGAACGCGCACACTTTTGAACGGAGTTGCTTCACTGCTTTTGCCATCACGGTTAGAGTTAGACTGATAGAGCTGTCAAATTTTGTCTGCTGTCTCATGGGTTACTATGATTGATGCTGCATGGGTAGTTTCGTCATGGGTAAACCTATGAAAAATCGGCAATTTTGTCAATTTTAGCCTGAAGGACTCTTGAGACGGTCGAAGATTGTTTTAGTCATCAGTTTTCCCATGGAGCGATTCTGCAATCCAGGATTTTGCGTGTCTGGGAACGGTTAACTGATTTTCTTCTTCTGAGCAGACGTAAACGTTGCACTCTAAAGAGAAATTGGGTAAAATTTGGTTAGTTTTGGTCAAGTTTAAAATAAGGTTGCGCAAGTATGAACGTGTTGCAATAATAATCGACTCACCCTTTATATGTACGTACAAAATACATCTTATATTCACTGGTTTGTGACGGAGGTATGCTTATATATTATAATGATATATTCTAAGAATTCTGGGAAAGCTCAAAGTAGAGCAGATCATCCCAATTATCATAGATAAGGACTGTATAGAAAAAAAAGATATCCATGTATTGTCCCTTCAAATCAAATTAAAAAATATATATGTTTTGTTCAAACAAATGGATGATTCTTTATTGTACGAGATTGAACTTGAACACTGTTACGACTGGATGAAATTAATATTATTCTTCCACGATTTTGCGATTTTTTTTATCGAACACTTTTTATCAAGCTCCGGACAAGTGTTTCGTCTCGTTTTCGGACGCCTTAGCCCATATTTGTTTGAACTCTTGCATATTCTCGGCTGATTTTCCAGTTTTTTTTTCCTCTTCACAATCGTCCAATAGCGTTCGATGGCCGAAGCTGAGGACAAATGTCTTTCTCAACGAAATCTATACCCTTTTCCGTGAGCCAATTGAGAGTTGTTTTGGCGTAATGCGCGAACGCAAATTCCCGCCAAAACAGTGGAGGTTTACAATACTTCTGATCGACAGATTCGCGCATTGACTGTTCCGGTAGTATGAAAAATGGTAGACTTCATACCGCAGGAACATGTTGCTTGCCATACCAGCACTTTTCGACCAAACTTCTCCACTAGAATCGACCTGTCAACGTCGCTTAAATCCTCTCTTACGATGGCAGTATAATATTGTGGACCTGGAAGGGGTTTTGAGTTATCTTCTAAATGAGTATTTCTGCTTCTTGTAGTTCTTCAAGTTGTTCCGTTTCTTGATACGTTGAATCATTCCAACGCTGGTTTCCGCTTGTTACACAAGTCTCGTAACCTGCGAGATTTCGTCCACCGAATACACCCTCGGACTTTAAACGAGTAGCTTAAGCGCCACCTGCTAAGAGGACTCGTCAAAGTTAGTTTGTAAGGCAGAAACCCAACCTCAGGGTGGGTTTAGTTATAGCAGAGACCTATGGTATGGGCGATTCAGCAGAATGAAGTCCCATGAGGGGTAGAAGATCCTCCCAAAAGATCTACTTCTAAAGAAAAAGAAACAACAGTGCTAACCGACTTCCTACCGGCTCACTACACTAAAATCCACGTTTATCATCACTGAAGAACCCCAAATTTCCCCTACTGATCTTGAAACGGTAGTGCAATGGCCGTTTTCCCAGGCAACGATACCTAGAGAAAGTGCTTTAAATAACCCCCTCTCTCTTTATTTTTCTCTTTCTCTCTCTCTCTCTCTCTCTCTCTCTCTCTCTCTCTCCTCTTTCACTCTTCCTCTTTTTTTCACTCTTACTCTCTCTTTCTTTTTTTTCTCTCTCTATCTCCCTCTCTTCCCAATTCAACGACTTTTTCAAAAAACGATTCTCATAGGTTTCCTCTATAAAATGTTCAATTGCTACATCTCTTTTCTTACCACGATGTTTTAATCTGTTGTCTTGCTCAAACTTTTAGATTCTTTTTAACAAGGGCCTGGTTTGGAAATGAACCCCTGAGCGACTAATGTATTCGGGACGAAAGAATGCAATGAAAGGCTGGGCGTAGTGGAATTGATTTAATTTGTATGCCAAGTGTAACTCCATGCAGATTGACCTTCCTTTGGCGGAGATCACATTTATGAATTTATTTTGAAAACAAAAACACGAAATTCATACGAAATTTCATTCAGCTGTATTATATCCATGGACGATTAATAGATAATAGATCGTACTTGCTTCACCGCGATATTTTGCCAACTCAAGTATCAACATTGATTTGTTTTCCGAATTAGAGCGACTACTTTCAGATCCAGTTGGATCTAGGGTTGGGGTTTTCTGCCTCTTCATGGCAGCTTATCTAGAGAACAGTGTCCCAAAACTAGGTTATGATGGATTTTGTACTCGTGTGATGAATTCCAAAGCGTTTCGCAAATAGTCGCAATAAGAACACCCTTTTCACGTAGTCTTGTGTTGAAAACCGCAATTTCCACCTCTTTTTCAAGGGCTTTTGCTGAATCATTCTTGATGACAGTCATTACCTCAACATTTAGAATTGATATAATTCAGAATCGGTACTAGATATTGAAAATTTAATCACATCAGTTTGTATGCTTACTTGCTGTGAGCAATCTGATAGAGTTCGATTCAATGTGCATTCACCAGCAATCGAGATTTATCAATTTGAAATAGCAAGGTGAGTTTGTGAGAGCGAGATAAGAGATAGGAAAAATACATGGAGCAGCAATTCACCTTAATGCGCGATATTTTGAAAACGAATAATTTAAACCGTGCAAATAAGTAGAAGAGAAAGATGCCAGTCAAGCGCACAGCATGCTATGATGAACACATTAAAACTATCACAAATACACACGTACAACGTAAATGTTCGGGCATAGCTTATTTTCGATACATTCCTTAAGATTAGAATTAATGTTAAAGTAATAAATTGTAATTGTATCTATAATAATTATTAGACTTACTATACAACATGTTTTGAAAAGTTTTCTTCACAATCGTTCTAGTAACATTTTAAAGATAACAGAGATAATTTGAGTGATCGTAGATTCCAGATTAAAGTTGAAAGTCCTTTGTTATCCATATGAGGACCGCAGGTCGGTTGCAACCCTTCTTCCAGGTTGCATTTGAAGTCCCGTGGTGAAAGAGTTTTATCTGGCCATTCGTTCATTGTAACATGTTTACATTGTAATGAGCGAATGGCAACATGGTGAATAACGCTTGTTGCAACATTTGACAACTGTCAAACTGACTGTCAAAACACGTGAAACTCTTTGAGTTTAATGAAAGATTACTGCTTGACATTTGTATATGACAGTTAATTGCTGTTGCAATTAGTGAACTTGCAATTAAAAGACGTACCCTAAAGTTGCAGGACGGACATTTTTTTTTTTAAAACGCTTTATCTCAATGATGCTTGCACCTTTCCAACTGAAACTTCCACTTAAATCAAAGGGAAACGGTAGTCCTAAATTTTAAATACATGTTCCTCCCTTCAAAACAAACCCCCCTACTTTTTGTGGCAGAAACCAGATGGCTTTGAGGGTATTTATCATGATGACATTGAAATTGTTTTTGTTTTACACTTTTGTACAAACGGTTTTGTGGTTTTTAGTTAGTTTTTAACACAAATGATGCTTGAAAAGTATACAAATGGGAATGAACATATGTTTCGGGATGTTCTAGGTCGTCAAAACTTTCCTAGAATGCTGATCATGGGCTATGTTGTTATGAGCGTAGGACCTACAAATATGTAACATGCTCAACAACGTTCAAGAAGAGTGTAATAATTATCTGTCATGCATCTCTATTCATACCAGTCGTTCAAGTCTCTCCAAATTGTCCAGGAGTTCAGGTCAAATGATCTACTAGATAAGCCTCAGACTGGAGCTATTGTCCTTAGCAACGCAGCATACCCAAGCAGACTCAAAGAAGCTCATCCGAAGTATTTTAATATATTTCATCCATATAAGACGTTCTAGCTTCTCCAAATTGTGCTGGAGTTTAGATAGTTTGTTGCCATTAGTTCAACCAAGACTATGGTAATGCTTTTAAAATTGGCTAATGTCTTCGCTTAATTTATAGTACCAGTGCGCATCGTTTTCGACCTATTTCGTTTATGTTTGTTGCTGGTAGGTGCTCAGGTCGTTGTGGGGTTCAAGCCATAACATCAATTGAATCAATCACAGCTATAATATAGTTCTTATGGAGGAAGCATACTCAAACAGATTCATGGAGGCTGTGTGCATAAAAAGCAATCTGTTTTTCAGCATATTTTATGTTCTTCAAATCATCCTTGATTTCAAATCATATGATCTACTAGATCAACCATATAACCCATTGGCCTTAGTAACACAGAATATCCCAACAGCCTCAAAGAGCACAGCACAACACAGCCATTTGTTTTTGGTTAAAGGTTAAGGCATCATTGAAACACACTAAGGTTTTTTTACACGTTAATTCCGGAATTCGTGTAAAAAAACCGAAATCCGTGTAAAAATAAACAGCGATAATACACGAATCTTTTGCTATGAAAAACACTCTGCAAAGGTGCGGTCTTGAGCAAATTTGTTCAGAAAGTCAAAGACATTCAAAAGATGGACAGTTTTATTCGGCATTTTACCGCTACGTGGCGCTAGTGAGCATGCAAAATTGAGCATTTTAAACTTGATCTATCTCGTGATTCTGATAAGATGGAAAGTTCTAGCAGTCGGCAAAGTTGTTCATAAGGGCATTCAACAGATGGGCCGTTCTGTTCTGAACTTACCAGCTACGTGGCGCTAGTGAGCATGCAAAATTAAACATTTTCAACGTGTTGTATCTCGTGATTCTGATAAGATATAAAGTTCTAGTTTTCGGCAAAATTGTTCAGCAGGTCGAGCGAATTTGAAAAGCGAAATGTTTTATTTGGAATTCCATCACTACGTGGCGCTAGTAAGCATGCAAAATTGAGCATTTTCAACTTGATCCGTCCATCCTGAACCTTTAAGGGTTAAAGAAATTGCAATCAGCGAATAATCCAAGAGAGTTTGAGCTGTTTAGTGGAATGCCTGTAACTAGAAATGAGAAGAAAAACAGTCTGAAGTCAAGTTATAAGTTAACGAAATACGCGTATCTGTCAAGATAAGTAAAAGGTAGATGGAATTAGATGGAAAATACTAATTTTTCTTCTCATTTCTAGTTAATTAGCGAACAGTCACTGTAGTTCAAAAACGCTCTGGAAGAAACCGGCGAAAAGGTTTGCAGAAGTTTATGATAACTGGAGAGCAAATGTCTAAGTCATAATAGAGCTGTCATTCAGACACGTTTTGCAAATGAGGAGTATTCCGGTTTTTCAAATGCACGATTGAAATATATACATCAAGTTTAAGTCGACCATATTTGGATTGCTTTATGTAAGATTTTTTTATATTCAAGTCGTGTTGACAAAACTACATGCCCACTCCGTTTCACTCAGTTTTGAGCCATTTTTGACTCAGTCACATCAAATTTGAGAAAATTTTGATGGGATTGACAAGTCAATAAAAAATGAATTGTCTACTTGTCAACCACAATATCATTTATTTATTCAAATTTGATAAATTTGAACCCACTAAATAGATTTGAAAATGGTTCAACATTGAGGGTCACGCATTGATGGATCCACTGGTTTCGGTGTTAACAATGAATACTCATTTCCGGGAACTTCAGGAACTTTGTTCCGTATATGTTGCTGAGCTGGCAGCAATCAATTTCTGCATTGGGGATAGTTTCCGACATGCCCATAGACCATTATTTCATCTTCTCAAATAGTCTCAGTTCCATTGAGGCAGTCGATGAAAACAGTGAGGCACCCATCTTGCTTTCTTTCAAAAATAAGGGAGCAGATGTGTGCGTTTAAGATTACCTTTGTATGGGTCCCCTCACACTAGGCTCTCGCCGAGCGATCTCACAAACACTAGCGTGCTACTTTACACGTATAGGATCGATTTGTTTATTGTTTTCAACCACGAGATCACCTGTCAAAATGTTCAGGTTGACAACGGTTTTTTTTTAATTTTCAACCAGCAAAACGATTGTATTAGTGAAACTGCTTACTAATTCTAACGGCGGTAGAAAAGTCTATTGCTCAATTCCAGGCAATGAGACGGCGAACTCTCTAGCAATGGTGGGCGCAAGGGAAGGCGAGAGTTTTGAAAGAAGAATTTCACATGATGAATTTTTCCCACGTCAGTCAGAGATCTCTTCGAAGATTGGAAAAGTAATTCTCTTGGGCGGTGGTTACCTTTCATCATCAACATTTGTTCCAAATGTTTCGTCGAGATCGTGGTTCAAAGGTCTGGATGTAAGTCTGCGGTTTCTTTCGTATGATGTCAAGACTTATGTCCAACCACTACTAGCTAAACGCATTGCCCGGATAATGATGCCACCAGAGCACGACTATTAGATACCCTAGTGGCTCGAGGTAGACAACCCTTCCGGAGGTAAGAGATGTTCTGCGAATGCGTGATCTTCCCTATATGCAAGCGATTTACGAATTTCTTTGTTTGTCTGATCTAAGAATATACACAGATAAAAAGAAACATTGAATTTTCTGCGTTATCTAATGCACATAAAGGGAATGCTGGATTTGGCAGAAAATAATTGGATATTTCATGTAAATTTAAGCCAGATAACGCCTGAATCCAGCCTGTTGTATGGAAGATTGCCAATATTGTTGTATGGCACATAAAAAGTTGCAAACAGTTTCGTTGTTTACGCCTCCTTTAGCTTGGATTTGAACGAGTGGATATTTTACACGCTTGTTAAAATTAATTATTTTTTTCTGTGTAACGTCATCACCCCCCTTCCTTCCACTCTGGTATATTCCTACCATTGTAATCCACACACTTAGAAAAATCATGTAAATTTAAGTCTACTTGGATGCACTTAAAAGGAGCGGACCGTTAGACTGAAATTTGCGTCTGTTCCTAATTTTACAAGCCTATAAAAAGCTCGAAATATTGACTTTCATGACATGACGTAAAACTCGGTTGAGGTACAAGAAAACGATGTTTTCTAAATGCTGCTACTGTTAATGCAAATATAAATGATCCTTGATGCCAGTTTTTTCAAGGGATCTAGTTCTAGTTAACATCATAAAAAATAAATATCCGGCTCTTCAAGGCCATACTTTGTAGTGGTTAAAATTAGCTCTTTCATGTTTTGTAGGATTCAATTTGTTCCTGAATGCTTCTGAAAATTTAAAATATCACTGTGCGAAACCCGGTGGCCGTCGTTAAATAATATTTATGATTTATGAATAGTACTAACAACCCGCATAATCACAAACCATTTAACTTATTGTTGACGATCGCTTCCATTCACATATAGTTGACAACTATAAACTAACAATCTCCACTATAGTTTCAACAATATATCAGGTGGTGAAAGGCCAAATAAAAATATGCTGAATAGGCGGTTAAGTTAGGTTACCATAAAAAAATGGCAATTTTCACGAACAAAATTTTTGCTGTACTTCTATGTCAAAAAGTTGGTATATAATACAGACCGAGTGCAGACAATAATGAACCTTTCCAATGACAATATGGCAAACAATAACAATATGTGTTAATGTAGAGGTTGTATGGTGAAAATGAGATTAAACTATTCGATAACAATAACATAAAATGTGATAATATATCTGTTCAGAAAGTTTATCTGATACCCAGACACGAAGGGTTTCTTAACGGCACTACTGGCCTCTGGACACAGAAATTCAAACACTGGCAAGTTGGATAGTTTCGGACCGCGAACAGAAAGCGTTTTTGTTCTCGATGCGTTTATTGTCGAAGATCGATCATAACTGAGCTGTTTACCTACGTACAATCCACCTTTATCCTACATCCCTATCAGTGTATGTATCTGTATTCTATACAGATCACTCTTCTCTTATCTCTCATCTCGTATCGATTGTATATAGTATATAAGAAATTAGATTAGATTCGATGGTTTAGGGTAACAGTACACATTGTAGTACTAGATAGCAATACTAAAGTTTACCAACGTAATAGCAATAGATAAGTTATTTAATTTAGAATATTGAATTGATTTGCATGTTGTATATAATTTTATAGATTAAGCTTAACTTAACAACTAGATATTGATGAATTCAAATATAAGTTCATTTCTACGATGAAGTATAGCATAAGCCTTAACATTCCGGCCACCTTAAAATAGTCTTGATATTTTAACAAAATTCGGCTACAGTTGCTCACGAATTGCGATCGGTTAATCGCGAGTCCATGTGATGACGGGTTGAGTAATCAGCCGTCACAAGTTTGATTGACATCGGAAGAGCAGACTGAGTTTGGTGGCTGTTGGAAGGCAAAGCAGAATTACAAAATTCAATCTGTTACCTCAGTTTCGGTGTTATTCGGAATGGTAGGTGGCATTGGAATGAGTGCGATTTTGACCACTGGTCGAACCACTTGATCTGCGGTTGCGGTCTTCAAAGTGACAACCCTCACAATGCCGTCCTGAGCGGGATGAATCTTCGTAATTCGTCCCAAGGTCCACTGAGCTGGGGGAAGGTTGTCGTCCTTGATGATGACCAGCCTACCGACTTGAATGTTGACGGACGGTTTACTGCCCTTCGTCGAACGAGCTTGAAGTTGCTGCAGATATTCGGTGCTCCAGCGCTTCCATATCGCCTGAAATCGTTTCTCCATCAGTTGCCAACGGTTTAATCTGTTGTCCGGTGTTTGTTTATAGTCGGGCTCTGGTATCGACTGCATATTTGAGCCGACCAAAAAATGTCCCGGTGTGAGAGCCTCCAAATCCGCCGGGTCATTGGACATTTCGGTAATGGGCCGGGAATTTAAGCACATTTCTACCTGTGCAAGCAGTGTCAGCATTTCTTCTTGGGTGACGATAGCATTTCCCATCTCCTTCAACAGATGGCCCTTAGCGGATTTCACCGCTGCCTCCCACAAACCGCCAAAGTGTGGAGCGCGAGGTGGAATAAATCGCCAAGTGATTTCGGAGTTGGCACACCCATCGAAAATGAGTTTGCGGCTGCTGTCGTCGGTTTTCAGTAGCTTGTATAATTGGTTCAGTTCGTTTGCGGCACCTTTGAAATTTGTAGCATTGTCAGAATGCAGTTCAGCGACTTTGCCACGCCGCGCAACAAAACGTTTTAGAGCAGACAGGAATGCTGCTGTAGAAAGGTTTCCAACAAGCTCTAAGTGAATGGCACGTGTCGAGAAGCACACGAACACGGCGACGTATGCTTTGATGGGTCCTGCCTTACGATGAGGTCCACGCAAGAATATAGGACCGCAATAATCTATTCCTGAGACTGAAAATGGTCGTGACTGTGTCACTCTGGAACTCGGCAAATCAGCTGTGGTTTGTTGAATCAATACCGGCTTTCGTCGGAAGCACGTATGGCATTGATGGTACACTTGACGCAGCAAATCCCTTCCACGTAGTAACCAGAATTTTTGCTTAATGGTGGTCATCATTAGCTGAGGGCCTGCGTGCATCAGGTTTCGATGGTAGTGATTGGCCAGCAAATGGGCCAATCGGTGCTTGCTGGAGATAATGATGGGGTGTTTCATTCCTTCAGATGCGCAAGAATATTTGAGTCGACCACCGACCCTAATAAGGCCGTTTGTTGAGAGTTCTGGATTGATGAATTTTAGTGGTGATGATTTATCGACCAACTTACCGCTGCGCAATGCCTTCAATTCAGTTTGGAACGTTGCGTGCTGGGAAAGTCGGCAGAGAGCAAGTTCCGCGCTTTGCAGCTCAAGGGCGGTGAGGCACGTACCTGGTTTGTCATACCTCGTTGCAGATGCAGCACAAGCGCCATCGGGATTGTTTTTGACTGCAGATGCATGAAGCGCATGAATGTACCGAAGAAAGTATGCCACGGATCTTCGTAGTTTTGTGTATGAAGAGAAACGATTGAATAGTTGCTCGCACATTGTATCGCTGGGAGAAGCAACTGATACTAGGCATACCTTGCGTTCTTCGTCGAATACTTTAGAGGACGATGAATCGAAGGGTTGATTTGGCCAATGGTCCTTACTCTGTTTGAGCCATGCCGGCCCGGTCCACCATCGTTCTCGGTGAAGAAGTTCAGCAGGTGTCAGGCCACGGGAGATATCATCGGCCGGGTTGTCCTTTCCGGGTACGTGATTCCAAGGATGTCCAACGGTCGATTCCTGGATTTTGGACACTCGGTTGCCCACAAATGTTTTCCAGCTGGTAGGTGGTGATTTTAGCCATTGCAATACCGTCGTAGAATCTACCCAGAAAAATATAGGATAGTCAATTTTTAGAGATGCCATTACCTTTTCATAGAGCTCCGTAGACAGCACCGCAGCGCACAGTTCCAGGCGCGCAATAGAATGGCGAGTCTTCAATGGTGTCACTCTCGACTTCGCTGCTAGAAGATGTACAAAAACGTTCTGATGTTCGTCTTCGGAACGCATGTACACGCATGTACCGTATGCCTTTTCGGAGGCATCCGAAAAAAGGTGTATTTGGATGTTGGTGGCCCCGGCCACCGAGACGAATCGAGGAATTCTTACGTCTGATAATAGATTCAGTTGATGATGGATCGTCTTCCAATCGTCTTGCAGCTTCTGAGGAAGTGGGTCGTCCCACGAGTATGATTTTCCGTCAGCAGTGGCCAACGCCCATAAACGTTGCATAAACTGCTTCGCGCTGGAAATAACCGGACCGGCGAGGCCCAGAGGATCGTAGATCTGAGCGATATAGGAAAGGACGTTTCTTCGGTTGAGAATGGCGGCAGGTGTAGGAAGCTGAATTTGGAACCGTAGAGTATCGGATTTCGGCTCCCAGATCAATCCGAGTGTGGTTACCGACTGCTCGTCGGAGAATTCATAGAACGGCTGGATAGCCAGATCATCCGGAGGAATTTCGGCCAAAACTGCCGAGCTGTTTGAAGCCCATTTCCTCAATGGAAAACCACCGGCTTGCAACATTGCACTGAGCTGGCGACGAAGTTCGATGGCTTCTTCGGGACTGTCTGCACCGCTGATGAGGTCGTCAACATAAAAATCTTCGATTACGGCCTTCTTGGCAATTGGGTAGTTCTCGCCTTCATCGCTGGCGAGTTGTACGAGGGTTCGTGTGGCAAGGAATGGTGCAGAAGACGTACCGTAGGTGACGGTCTGAAGCTCATACGTCGAGATTGGGTCCGTTGGTTTGTCTCGGAAGAGGATTCGGCTGAGTGGTCGGTCGATTTGTCGAACTTCAATCTGGCGGTACATCTTTTCGACGTCCGCCACAACTCCGATCGGTTTGGTCCGGAATCGAATTTTAATTGATTGTAGATCTTCTTGCACAACTGGGCCGACGATTAGGAGATCGTTTAATGAGTGTCCAGACGATGTACGGCATGAGGCATCAAATACGACCCGTACCTTGGTCGTAGTACTACTGGCCTTAAACACAGGGTGATGTGGTACATAATAATGGTTCGCAGAATCATCTACTGGATCATTAAGCCGCTGCATATGGCCAAGTCGAAGGTACTCGGCCATAAATTCATGGTAGGCCACCTTCACTGATTCGTCACGGTCAAGTCTACGTTCCAAGCATCGCAGACGTCTTTCGGCAATAGATCGGGATTCGCCGAGATGAATATTGGTGTCCTGTAATTTGGGCAGCGATACCACATACCGTCCATCTGCATTTCTAGTCGTGGTAGCTTGATACAGCTGCTCACATGCTGCTTCTTTCACAGAGTACTTACGCCCAGGCTCGACGGATTCAAGCTCCCAAAACCGCTCCAAAATAGCTTCTAGGTTTCGGGTGGTGGCTAAGTGGCAAACCGGAGATGAGGGAGGAAGGGCTCCATACCATCGACCGATGACAGCCCATCCGAAAACTGTTTCAAAAAGAACTGGAGATCCTTCGCCAAGAAATATTCTTCCATTTTTAACGTACGCGTGGAATTGCTCGATTCCAAGCAGCAGGTCTATGGTTCCTGAAATATTGAACGTGGGATCAGCTAATTCAACAGTCGGAGGGATTTTCCACGTGGAGACGTCGACGTTCGAGGTAGGAAGTTCTGCTGTTGGTTTCGGTAGTACCAAGAACTCTAACTTGCAGGAAAACTCGTTGTTCTTAGAGTGGATGTTGGAGACAACGGATTGAGTAACCGTCACGGTTGCTTCTCCAATACCGGTGATGGGAACACTTACTCGGTCAGACTGCAGGCATAACCGTCGTGCTAATTTCCTAGAGATGAAGTTCGACTGCGAACCAGAATCGATCAAAGCTCGAGCGGAGTGTGGCTTTCCGAATCGATCTTCAATCCAGACTACGACGGTGGAGAGGAAAACAGCTGTTGGAGAATTTCCATGGGCAGGAACACTCACCTCTGCTGATGGGCTTATCGATCCGTTAGTACTTGTTGGCTGTATTGTGGATTGAGCGGCCTGTTGGCCCACGGAATTGGATGTTGCCTTGTGCAACAGCGTGTGATGGCGCTCATGACAGTGACGGCAAGTGAATTTTGAATCGCAGTTCCGGGCGATGTGCGATGACTTGAAGCAGTTCCAACAAAGTCGCTTCTGGGAGATCAATTCTCGGCGTTGTACAACTGTCATTCCTTGGAAGGTTGAGCATTGGAACAACGGATGCCTTTCCGGACATGCAACGCAATTTGGAGGGTTTGGTCGCGAGCTGGTAGTGGCGGCATGGGCTGCCGTCTTTGTAATCGAAAGCTTCTTGCTGAAGGACTGGGTACCGGCCACCTTGACCGGTGATACATGTGATCGATGTTGAATCTCTGATGCCACTGTTTGCAAAATTCGTACACGCTGGTACAGAAATTCCACACATGCTTCGTATCCTATGTTGTCCGTAGTTGCTGCATGCTCTTCCCAAGCTCTCAGGGTCCCTGGATCCATTTTGTAGGATAGCATGCAGACCAGTGGAATGTCCCAAGTTTCGACTAACTCACCGAGCTTTGCTAGTGCCTTGACGTGGCGTTGAAAGTCGTCTACGAGGCTATGTAGATCCTGAGCAGATTCCTTCCGGAGTGGAGGCAGATCATGCAGTGTACGATACAACTGCTTCTTGAGGAAACGTTTATTATCGTACCGTTTGAGGAGGGCCTCCCAGGTAGGCGAGTAGTTGCCTGCCACGATGTCCACCGTCTCGTAAGGCATCCGTGCTTCACCTTCCAATGACTGCAGCAAGAACTGCAGTTTTGCCACCAGCGGAATATCGTGAACATCATGCACCATTGACTTAAATGTGTCACGAAATCCAAGCCATCTTGAATAATCACCATCAAACTTTGGCAGGTCAATTTTGAGGAGCCGTAGATGAAAGCTGGCCGGTTGATGCTGTACAGTATTATGAACGTTGATAGTGGAATTGAGGTCCAACAATCTTTTATTCATCAACCATCCCTTGGCAGCACAGTACCGTGTTTCAAATTGCCGCCGTTCTTGCAAGTGCTTAACCAACGGGGAATCTCCATTGTCCATCTTCTCAATTTCCAACTGCACCTTTACACAGTCATGAAATGCTTGATCGAGCAGCTCCAACCACACCGGAATTTGCGGAAAATCACGATCTTCTTCATAATTCTCAATAAAGGCCTCAACTGTTTCAAGCGTGGAAACTAGCGAACGTCGAATCGTAAGTTTGTCTTTCAGTTTTTTATCTTTCGCCTTCTTGGTGGCCATTTCCCGACGATGTCGATATCCGATCGACTACACAAACGCAATACGATTCGCACACGCGACGAAACGTGGGTGCGACGGCACGTGAAATCTCCTTCCCGTATCGAATCGAAAATCCTTCCCGACGCGTCCCGGAATCGAACGAGTTTCTCCTTCCCGACGCGGTTCGCGATCGCGGAAACGAGACGTAAATCCTTCCCGACGCGGACGTAGCGGCCACCAAGGAAATTTGAGCACCAACTGTCTTCAACAATCACTCACCAAGCACACGTGTTCGTTGAATGTGCTCACAGTCTGTATAAAATACGTAAAGATTTACCGAAACTATGCACTTTAGTTCGGCGCTCACAAGACAACGTTCCTTTTGCAGCTCACATAGGTAAACCACGTTGCCCTCACTTTGAGTTCGATCACCTCACAAGAGTTCACTGCCTATTTCCAGATAATAGGCAGTCTTTGGAAATTGCTAACGACAATTTAACAATCGAACAATCGATCTAATGCACAAAGCCGGGTTGGCTTTACTTTGCGTGCACAAAATGGTAGTCGTTTACCTAAACGACACACCGTTTCACTGATGCCAATGCAACCACAAGTCAATTTCTGGGTCCCGGGAAGTGTCCTTCATATCCGGTTCGAAGGACCAATGTTCAGAAAGTTTATCTGATACCCAGACACGAAGGGTTTCTTAACGGCACTACTGGCCTCTGGACACAGAAATTCAAACACTGGCAAGTTGGATAGTTTCGGACCGCGAACAGAAAGCGTTTTTGTTCTCGATGCGTTTATTGTCGAAGATCGATCATAACTGAGCTGTTTACCTACGTACAATCCACCTTTATCCTACATCCCTATCAGTGTATGTATCTGTATTCTATACAGATCACTCTTCTCTTATCTCTCATCTCGTATCGATTGTATATAGTATATAAGAAATTAGATTAGATTCGATGTTTTAGGGTAACAGTACACATTGTAGTACTAGATAGCAATACTAAAGTTTACCAACGTAATAGCAATAGATAAGTTATTTAATTTAGAATATTGAATTGATTTGCATGTTGTATATAATTTTATAGATTAAGCTTAACTTAACAACTAGATATTGATGAATTCAAATATAAGTTCATTTCTACGATGAAGTATAGC